>JALPQD010000068.1:2640195-2848463 GCA_023101885.1 Typhlomys cinereus | reverse complement strand
CCAGATGGCTCAGGGTATAAGGCTGTGTCCCCCCACTGCCTCTCCTGAAGAATTAGGGAACCACCATGGACCGCCTCCACCTCCTCCTTGTTTACTCTGCCCCGGGATTCACAGGCTCCGCCCTACCAGGACCAGAAACGCAGGCCCCGCCCCCCTCCGGCCCTGGCAGTAGGGGTCTCTGCTGCCCCGCCCACCCGCGCTGACCTGACGTTCTCATTGGGCACCTTCCCGTGTCTCTTGATAGCGGAGCACTCGTGCTTGTGGTTCAGCCAGGCGTCCTTCTGGCAGGTGCGGTCGCAGTAGTGGGCGAACTTGCACTGCCCGCAGCGGTGCAGCTTCTCCTGCCTCTTGAAGCAGGTGTGGCACACGAAGTTCACCAGGCTGCAAGCGGACGGGGGGGGGGGGGCAAAGTCAGGGGGCGTCTGCACCCATAATCTGTTGACTGGACGAGCAATAAAGGAATTTTGCCTGGCACTGGGGCACACACCTGTCACCCCAACATTTGGCTGATGGGCAGAAACATGGAGTATTTTAGGCCAGCATTTGAGATCTGCTTAATGAGCCTCCCTTTTCATTTTTTATATTTTATTTATTTATTGTGTGTGTGTGTTGTGTGTGTGTGTGTGTGTGTGTGTGTGTGTGTCAGAGGGCACTATGTGTCCCTGTGAAGGACCAAGGGTGACTTCGGGAATCATCCTGGTTTGCTTCTACCTCCTTCTTGCTTCACTCTGGGATTTCCCAGGCTCCACCTACCAGGGCTGGAAGTACAGCCGCCGTTTCCACGTGGGTCATGGGATCTGAACCCAGGACCTTCTGCTTGCAGAGACAGAGTCTTAACCCCTGAGCCATCTCTCCAACCCCAGCCTCCCGTTTTCAAAAGGCTACTAGGGCGGGATGTGGAATGTGAGATGGCTTGCCAAGCCCGATGACGTCAGCTTGATCCCCCAAGCAAACCCTAAGCAGGGAGATGACCTAGTTGATGTGAGAAGACCCAGCTCATGGTGGGTGGGAGCGTTCCCTGGACCAGTGGGTAAGATGGAGAGAGCCAGTTTAGTAGGCTGGCATAGCTTGGCAGACTCAGAAGGGCAGGTGAAGAGGTCTGCTCCTCTTTCAACAGTTCCTGTGCATCCCGTTGTGATCAGGTCCCACCGCTCCTGACGTTTACAAACCCTCCTGACAAGCTGGACTGTGAACTGTGACCAGAATCGCAAGCAAAGACAAGACCCCTTGTTCCTCAAGTTGGTGGGTCTGTATTTGTCAGCAACATGAAGAGAAACTGAACAGACTGGATACAAGATGAGATCTACGGGCTGTTTCACGTCCGTGCGTTTGCCACAGTAAAAACCGCGGAGTTGTGGGTGTCGTCTGATGCGTCCGCCCAGCTACGACAGAGGACAAAAGCAATGAAGACAGAGGCGTGAGGGAGAGAGACAGCAAGCGATGGCAAGGGATGCACATCCCTTAGAAGGCTGAGGGAGACTGAGATAGTGAAGCCTGGGTGTCAACTTGACACACCTGGTATTAACTAAGATGGGCTGAGACCACATTTGGAAGGATCAACTGAGACCACTTGAAAGGATTATACCCGCCCTAGATCCTATCAGAACCTCCAAAGATTTCATAGGATCCTCCCAGTACTGTATCATATTAAAAAAGGAGCCACCAAAGAGATGCTTATCGCAGCTGTGCTAGGAATCTCTCTTCCTTCTGGCCTGCCCAGTTTCTTTGACTCTCTAGCCTTCCAACCCTCCGAATCATCGTCACCTAAACAAGACTCTAGGAATTCTCCAGTCTTCAGCCATCACCCACTTGACTACCGAACTGAGCTACTGGCAGCCATCCTTGGACTACCTCAACTACTGGCGGCTATCATTGAACTACCTTGGCTACTGGCAGCAATTGTTGGACTTCCTCGGCCATACTGAAAGCCAACTTACTACATTCCCTATATTATATATACTCATTGTGTCTGTTCTGCATCCCTAGAGAACCTGACCAATACAGAGACATCTTCAGGCTCACAGCATTGCCATTAGAGACTGGGGGGGCATCCCACGCTACCTCGTGTTAACATTAAAGAGACATGACGATGACTTAGCGTCCCAGGAAGTGACGTCCAGGATCTCAGGGCTCCAACAACAGGCTCTCACGATGCAGGAAAGAGAAATCCCAGGCACCAATGCAAAGAAATGACAGAAGTGAGTTTGGCGACATCTGGGGGGAACCCTGAACCCCCTGGCACAAAGCTGACCTCTAAACTCAGGTGTGAGTCAGTGGGGATCTCCAAAGGATAGGAATCCCAGAATGCCACAGTGCAGAGGAAGACACTTCCACCAAATCTCCAAGTAGCATCCTTGAGGATGAACGCTCTGATTCCCACATCCAGGGGAGCTCAGTGCAGCCCAGAACACTTAACTCCGCGGCGGCAGGCAACCACTCCTCCCTGCGTTAAGCTTGACTTTGCCTCCCCGCAAGACGTAGCCGTGAGTCCTAATCGCTGTGTGGGTCGTTGCTCAGTGAAGTACACCTGGTCCGATCAGTTCTCCTAAGTCTGATAATGGATCACCACCTCCGCGCTTCTCCTTCCTTCCCTTTCTCCGGGCTGGACACTTCCAGTCCTTCAACTGATCTTTGCCGCAACTTGTTCGGCCTCCCCAAATTCAATTTTTATTTTTTAGTTAGTTTTGTGTGTGTGTATGCGTGTGTGTTGCGTGTACAAGTGGACACTTGAAGGTGTGTGTATGTCTGTAGGTGCCTGTGGAGGCCCAAGGGCGACATGGGTCATCATCTGGATTGCTCTGCTCCCTATTGCTCTGCTCCGGGGTTTCCCAGGCTCTGCCTTCCAGGGCCAGAATTGCATTGCAGATTGCCATGTCCACCGGGCATTCTTACGTGGGATCTGGGAATAGGAACTCGGGTCGTTTTGCTTAATGGTGCAAAGATTTAATCCCTGAACCATTTCTCCAGTCCCCAACATTCAATTTTCAAAACTGAAACATTGAGAATTTTTGCTTTGTAAAAAAAATGAGGGTATCAGACTTCTCAATCTGGCCAAACAGGCCAGAGCTCAGGAGCATACGCCCCTTCTGGAAGTCATTTCCCAGGTCACCGCAGCGCTCCCTTCCGGGGGTCCTTGGTGGGCCCAGGATACCTGCACTGGCAACGCTATGGCCTCTGCTGGTGGCCATTGCAAAGAAACTGAGAGTTCCCAGCGTCAGAGCCCTGACTGAAGGGCTCCCGAGTTCTGGAAGCTCTGCTGGGTGCAGGGGCTCAGGAACCCCACCTTGTCCAAGAACTTCTGCGCTCTGTCTCTAGGCTGCAAAGATCCAGAATGAGATCCTCATTTTCTGGGAGGTTTTAGGAAACTGCAGAATGAAATGTCTCTCCCCAGCTCCTTCGTGCCATCTACTGAAATCATACGTATTCTTCACGACCCAGAGTAAACCCGCCCCGAAATGGGCCTTCACTGCCTGCTGTCTGCTTCCGACCCTGACTTAAAAATCTGTCACCTGTTGGCCACATCCCCGGATTCACAGCTGTAGATCTTCCCCACAACCCCATTCTGAGGTTTATGCTCCCTGGTGCTGTCCTAGGCTCCGTGTGGGACCTGGGGACCCCAACAGGGCACATGTGGAGGGCTCCCTCCCTCCGACCCAGCTAAGACCGGACCAGGTCTGTGCTTGGCCAAGAAGCCATTTCCTCCTCCCAGGGGCAGGTCTACCACGAGCCACTAACTCCCCCAAGGTAGATGCCAAGTGTCCCTAGGCCGCGGGATTCATTTTGTGATGACGCACTGTCTCCTGGTTAACAGGAGGCCCTTGGAGTGAGGTGCACCTCCCTGGGTTGCATTCCAAGCTCTGTGCTCGCTAGGGTCTCCCCCTGTGCGGTTCCCCCCCCCACCCACCCGTCTGGTTTTGTCTCTCTCTCTTCGCCACTGAAGAGCTGAGACCCAAGCTGCTGCATCTGTGTCCCAGGCCCCATGGGACCTGGCCTGCCCCTGCCACTTCAGTGGCTCTCCACTCTGCTCCGTGTCCTCTGTGCTTCAGCCACCTGGGCCTTCTTGCTTTTCCTTCCTTGGGTCAAGCGCATGTTCTTTTTTCACCTCCCAGAGCCTGCTCTGCCTGTGCATTCCAGATGTTCCTCCTGGCCGACACCTCCCAATGATTCCCCCCCCCCCCCGCCCCCCGGTCTCTTTTATTTCCTGCCTAGCAACTGACAGGCTGCCCTGCAAGAAACAACACCCTGGTGTTTAGTGAATGAATGAATAAAGGAACGCATGTGTGGCCCCCTCCCCTGCCTTCCTAATGTTGCCCCTCTCCATCCCCAGGCTGGCGGCCCGCATCATGTGGCGGGTGGAGAGAGAGGGCACCGGGCTCACCGAGGGCTGCCTGGTGTCCGTGGACGACTTGCAGAACCACGTGGAGCACTTCGGGGAGGAGGAGCAGAAGGAGCTGCGGGGACGTGGACGCATTTTTGCAGTACTGGCCGCCGCAGAACCAGCAGTTCAGCATGCAGTACATCTCGCACATCTTTGGAGTGGTAGGGCCCTGCTCCGTGCTCCCTCTCCCGCATGCCTTGTCCTCCCTTCTCCCCTTCTTTCCCTTTGGGAGCACCGGCCTCTCAGCGGGAAGGAAGCCCCTGCTGCCCTGGACGGTGGCTTCTGTTGCCATGACGAGGGCCTCTAGCCCAGGCAGTAAGGGACAGTCTCCCTTCTGCTTCCGGGGTATAACTTGGTCACCTGCTGTCCCTTCCAGATCTGAACCCAGGGGAAGGATTCTACATGATGCCATTAAAATAAACCTGGTGTCCTAGAATATGGTTTCTCATGAAGGAGCGTCCATGGTAACAAACTGGCATTGGTCAGACATTTCCACAAACCAGACTAGAATCAGAAGAGGATACCAAGACGAGGACAGAAACTTAAAACAGAGACCTCTCAGCTACAATCTATTTTCTCTCCCTCCTTTCAAACCATTCTATTCTATTCTATTCTATTCTATTCTATTCTATTCTATTCTATTCTAAATTATCATCCCATCCCATCCCATCATATCCCATCATATCCCATCCCATCCCATTCCATCCCATATCCCATCCCATCATCCCATCCCATCCCACATCCCATCCCATCATCCCATCATCCCATCATCCCATCATCCCATCCCATCCCATCATCCCATCCCATCATCCCATCATCCCATCACATCATTCCATCCCATCATCCCATCACATCATCCCATCCCATCATTCCATCCCATCATCCCATCCCATCATCCCATCATCCATCCATCATCCATCCCATCCCATCCCATCATCCATCCCAGTCATCCCATCCATCCCATCATCCAATCCCATCCCATCAATCCCAATCCCATCCATTCCATCCATCCATTCCATCCCACATCCATCCCATTCCATCCCATCATTCCATCCCATCATCCCATCCCATCCCATCCTATCCCATCCCATCATCCCATCCCATCCCATTCCATCCCATCATCCCATCCCATTCCATCCCATCATCCCCCATTCCATCCCATCATCCCATCCCATCCCATTCCATCCCATTATCCCATCCCATTCCATCCCATCATTCCATCCCATCATCCCATCCCATCCCATCCCATCCCATCATCCCATCCCATAGGGTCTTGCTGGGTAGCCCAGACTGGCCTGAATTCCCCACCCTCCTGTGTCTGTCTCTCAAGTGCTGGAAACATGGGCACGCACCGCCATGCCTAGATCAGAGCTTTGCTCTTTCTTGTTACGCAACAACCCTGGGCACCATGACGACCAAGGTGGCAACTACATAAAGCACAAAGCCCAGAGCTGAGGGATCCTCAGCGTTCTTCCAGTCTCCCTGATCCAATGTACAGATGGAAGACACGGGCTCAAAGAAGAAACCTCGCCAGGGAGACGGGGCGCTAGTGGCACTCATGGGCCCACCGCATGTAATTAGTAAAGGCTTGAGGACAAAGTGGTGCTCTTTGAGTGCATATGTGTCCACTCCATTTCTATTACATACAGCATATATTATTACATATTTATGTAGAAATTTGTATGGGGGTATAAATGTGTTCCAGGTTTTTTTTGCCATTACACACTCTTCATGCCCTGAAAACGAGTACTTAGAATTTGTTTCTACAGAAAACATCATTGTTTTTGGGTGCTGGGGACAAACACAAGACCTCAGGCGTGCCAGGCAAGTGTTTTACCCCTGAGCTACATCGTCAGCCTGTTGTTAAGAAAAAGAAAATCTGCTGATGCTAGTTAATGTCAACTTGACTTGCCTGACATTTCAGAGAGAAGTATTGAATGTAATACCCAATTTCAAAATTATTAGCAGAAAGTGTAAAAACTCCAGTTACAAAATAATCCAAAGGACATGTTAATTTCATTTTGGCAAAGGAAGGAGGAGAAAGATCAGCAGAAAGTATACACACTGTGTACACATACAACACATATACACATACTGTATTCACACCACACATACTACACCCACCACACCATACACACCACATACATACATGCACAGTATACTCCACACACGCTACACCTACATACACACACATACATCACATACACACACCACACACACATCACATACACACCACACATACATACCATACCATATACACAATATATATGCATTCATACATATGTGTCTCATATACCACACACATGCATCTCATATACTTCACACATGGACCGCATATACCACATACAACATACACATACTACACACACACACACACCATACCCTCCCATACCATATACATCACACAGATAGATACAAAACATACACACATAGACACACACCACATGCCCAAACATAAACACACCATACATACATATTTCACACATACATACACACACACCACACCACATACATGCGTACACTACATACACACACCATACACATCACATACACACCACACACATATACCATACCACATACACAGTACATATGCACTCATACTACATATACATCTCACACACCACACACATGTAGCACGTATACCACATACGACATACACATACTACAAGCCCCACATATCATACCCTCTCATACCATACACATCACACACCTAGATACAAAACATAGACACACAACACACAATCACACAGGACACATACATATCACACACACACCACATACCAAACACACATACATACACCACATATACACAACATCTCCTCACCTCCTTGCACAGAGGCAAGGCAGGGCATGCAGAGGACAGTCAAGGTTGATACCGGCATGTGCTCATAGGGGACACACGTAAAGACACAGGGAATTCCAATGCGTCTATCTTTGGCACAGAGCTGGGCAGAGCACCAGGCAGTGTTGTGCTTTAGCAGGGGCGGCACTTATGCACGGGCTGTGCATTTTCCAGCCCTTTCAGCAGCTAGGACGCTGGTCTGCGCCTAGTCTGTCTGCTGACTGACTCTCTCCTCCTGTCTGTGCTCTGCTCAGATCAACTGCAACGGGTTCACCCTCAGCGACCAGAGAGGCCTCCAGGCAGTGGGCGTGGGCATCTTCCCCAACCTGGGCCTGGTGAACCACGACTGCTGGCCCAACTGTACCGTCATATTCAACAACGGCAAGTGAGTGCACCTTAGACCGGGGAGGGGTGATGGAGGGGATGGGGGGCCTGGGGGGTCGGTGGGTAGGAAGCTGTCCCGGACACTGGACTTCAACCAAAGACAACCCATTGACTGTGAACGAACACAGGATCTACATTAGACTAATTGCAGATGCTGACAAGAGCAGACCTAGGTCACTCCTGCTTGTGGGAGACTACCTTGTATATGTCTAAATCTGACCCTCTTGCTCACCAGGCTAAACCTGGCCCAGTGCCCTCTTGGACGGAGTCCATGAGAGTCAGCCCGATTGTCCCCAGAGATCTAGAAGAAATGCACATGCTGGGAAAATATTACTGCCTGGATCCAGAATAGCTTTCCCATGTTGCGCATCGCTATTGATTGCTTTAGAGCCTGTCGTCAGAAACAGGAGGGGGAAGGAAACCAGAGTCCTGGCTCTGTTGACGCTTCTGCCTAGACAGCAGTTGAGATCCAGGGTGGGGCTGAAGTGGGGGAGCAGCTCTGTGGGTGACTCAGGGTGGGCTCCCGCCTGTCTCCAGAGATCATCCCCCACATCACCCCAGCCTGCCGCCCTTCTCTTCTGGCCGTCTCTGCCTGGCTTTTCTACATGTTCTAATTCGGAGCAGCCGTGTGTTCTTTGGGTTTGCTGTGTCTGTGTACGAAAGGAGGTCGTTACAGTCACCACTTAGCTGCCTGTCACAGTGCAGGAACCCTAGACATGGTGTTAGGGGCTCACTTTTAAGCCCCACAATAGATAGAGAGATAGATAGATAGATGGATAGATGGATGGATGGATGGATGGATGGATGGATGGATGGATGAATGGATGGATGGATAGATGGATGGATAGATAGATGGATAGATAGATGGATAGATAGTATAAAATCTATGTACAAAATTCAAATTCTCTCCAAGAGAGTCATCCAAAGACTTCATCCATCCAGTATGCTTGTCAGTGGGGCAATAATAAAGTTACTCTTTCTTTCTTTGTATACATATAAACCCAAGACCTCTGAGAGAGAGAGAGAGAGAGAGAGAGAGAGAGAGAGAGAGAGAGAGAACGAGCCTGTGGAAGCACAAGGGTGACATCAGGAATCTCCTGGATTACTCCACCTCCTTGTTGCTTTGCTCTGAGCTTTCCCACACCCCTTCTTTCAGGGCCAGAATTGCTGGTCGCCCCTACTGTCTGCCTGGCATTTTTACCCGGTATAGCAGTTACTCAGCATTTTGCTGATAAAATCATGACAGAACAGCTTAAGGGAACAAGGCTCTATTCTTTCTGACAATAGTCTGGTTACAGTTTATTGTCCAGCCTGGCAGGAGAGCCCACACCAACACCAAGGGTTGAGGGAACTGGCCACACCATATTCACATAATGATTGAGAGACAGACAAACCTTACTTGCCAGACCAGAAGGATGTATAGTATACAGAAGGATGCCAACTCTCTCAACCAGTTCCCTCCATCTTATTCATCTGCCGATGGACTAGTCCCGCCCATCAAGGACTAGGCCTTCCCCATCAGCTAGACAACCTCCTGCAGGTTTGCTCTGGGCTTAACTCAACTACTAATTCTCTACACATGTGCCCAGAGCTCAAACCCTCCACTGTTAAGTTGACGCCAACCCAGCTCTAAGGGGATGATGGGGTGAAGGGAACCATGGCGACCAGAGCTTGGAGTTTGGCCCCAGCATGCTGTGCGCGCTTGCTGACGGCTGTGCTGGGTCCGCCCAAGGGAACTGATTTCCACGCGGGTGTCTGTTTTGTCTTTCAGTCATGAGGCAGTGAAATCCATGTTTCACACCCAGATGAGGTGGGTCAGTCCCCTTGTGCCCCCCTGCTCTGACCCATCTGCTCACTTGCCTGGCTGGCTGAGACCCCCCATCATCCCTCACACTCCGCACGGCAGCGTCTTGGCTCCATTGACTGGCAGATTTCTCCATGCATCTGAATTCACCATTTCCTGCTCACCCGCGACACACCTGCTTGGCTGTTGCTCTATTTTGCTTCCGTCTTTCCCTCTCTTTCACTCCTCTCTCCCCTGATCTTGCAGCACGGATCTTTCTAGTGTTTATCATTTTAGCTGCCCAAACCCTTCTTACCATGAAATAAGGTTTGGTTTGCTAACGTACTAAAGAAGTGTGTGGCTATCACCTGAGCTTGAGTCTAAGTAGCATCCAGAGCTGAACATTTCGATTGATATGCATCCATATGTAATTTTTAACCTCTTTTTGGCCAGCTGTGAGCTTTGTGTTGCAGTTCGCCTATATGGTTGCTGATAAATGACCTTCAAATGGCTTAAGGGGTTTATTTCCTTACAACAGTCCGGTTACAGTTCTCAGTCCAGCTTGACGGGAGAGCAGCACCAACACCAGGGCCGAGGGAACTGGCCACACCATCTCTATGTAATGGCTGAGAGAGGGACGATCCTTACTTGCCAGACCAGCATGTCTGGCCAAGTGTACACAAGGATGCCGACTCTCTCAACTGTGAATTAGTCCAGGGCATAATCCCACCCACCATGGACTGGACCTTCCCCAGCAGCTAGACAATCTCCTGCAGGTTTGCTCTGGGCTTCCGTCAACCACCAATTCTCTATAAATGTGCCCAGAGATCAAACCTTCAATTGTCAAGTTGACACCTGTGCTTGACTATGACAGCTTGTGATTTAGATTAAGTTTTTTGGCGTTCCTTAAGGGTGACGCAGGTAACCCTCAAATGGGTCTTTGGCTCAGACTGAACTCGAAACTCCTTAAAGTGGTCCTTGGATTAAAAGCCGAATGCTAATGAGAGTTTGGAATGGGGGGCGGGAATGATTGGTGTATCTGTGTCCATAGATACTGCTTGCGGTTCTGGCCCACCCCATCATATCCTGGACTTGGGTTTCAAAACTGTAGCGGCAGGGCTGGAGAGGTGGCTCAGGGGTTAAGCCTCCGCCTTGCAGGCGGAAGGTCCTGAGTTCGGTTCCCAGATCCCACGTATAGACGCTAGGCGGAAGCGGGGGCGGCCTGCGCTTCTGGTCCTGGTAGGGCGGAGCCTGTGAATCCCGGGGCAGAAGGAAGTGAAGGCGTCCATGGTGGTTCGCGAATTCGTCCGTGGTTCTACACACACACACACACACACACACACACACACACAGCAAATGCTCTACCACTGAGCCTTACCCCCAGCCACCCCCCCATTCATTGGGCATGTTGGTGTAATCCAATTCGAAAGGCTTTTTAATTGTTCATCTTGATGCGTGGACATGCTTGTCCTGCTATGCAGTAGTTGCTTCTTTGAAGGTCACCGCAAAGGCATGGGAGGGACTACCCTTGGACCCCTCTGCGGGAGAGGTGGGCGCTTTCCTGTCACATGATGGCCAAGCGTCTCTGGGAAGAGCCGATGCGTCTGAATCCCTCCCTCTGCCTTTCGCCTCTTGCTCTCTGAGGACCCGGAGAGGGGGTGCGGGAAGAGCACAGCTGGGGGACCACACTTCACTTTTGCAGCAGGCTGACCTTGTGGTGGACGGCGCGTGGCCAAGGGGGTGGCAGTTGGCTGAATGTCAGTTGTGCAGAAGGTTTTTAACTCCGGCACCTTCCGTACGATTACATGGTAATAATTACATGGCGCGCAATTACAGGATGACATGGCGGGTAGTATTGTAACGGGAAGGTCGGGTCTAGGCCAGAAGGACGTTAAAATGCCATCTACTATCGCTAACCACCGAGAGCCACATGAACACGGAACCCACAGCATGCTAACACACCAGCCTTTGCTTACTTTAAATATCTTCAGTGACATAAGTCCTCCTACGCAATGTAGAGACCTGAACCTCTGAACTAAAGCGTAAGAATCAGCCAGATGCTAGTGCAGTAGGTCGCATTTCCCCCTGGGGAAGTTGTCATCTTTGCCTTGGGGGGCTGAACCCCATATTGGAAGGTCCGGGTGTTGACTGTCCTGCCTTCTGACCCGCTCCAGAATTGAGCTGCGGGCCCTGGGTAAGATCTCCGAAGGGGAGGAGCTGACGGTGTCCTACATCGACTTCCTCAACGTCAGCGCCGAGCGCAAGCAGCAGCTGAAGAAGCAGTACTTCTTTGACTGCGCCTGCGAGCACTGTCAGAAGGGCTTGAAGGACGACCTCTTCACAGGGGTGAAGGAGGACCCCAAGGTACCCGCAGCCCGTGTTCCCGGGAGCTGGGCGCGTGCCGCAATGTGCCTGCACGACTGCTGATAAATCACTCTCAAAAGGAACAAGGGGTTTGTTCTCTTATGAAAGTCCAATTGCAGTTCCCAGTCCAGCTCGGCAGGGAGAGCTCACGCCAACACCAGGGCCGAGGGAACTGGCCGCACCATCTCTACATAACGGCTGAGAGAGGGACGATCCTTCCTTGCCAGACCAGCATGTCTGGCCAAGTGTACACAAGGATGCCGACTTTCTCAATCGGCTCTCTGTATTTTAGTCCAGAGCCTAGTCCCACCCACCATGGGCTGGGCCTTCCCCATCAGCCAGACAATTTCTTTCAGGTTTGCTCTGGGCTTAACTCAACCACTAATTCTCTACAAGGTGCCCGGAGCTCAAACCCTCAACTGTCAGGTTGACACCTGTGCCTAACTACGACATCCATGGGGCGGGCTCAGCAAGGCGATGCCAGCAAGAGCCCAGCTGAGCTTCCAGGTGGCAGAGAAGCCAGTTAAAACCACGTGCCAAAAAATGAGAGCGAAGTCCTTGAGCCACTTACATAATTATATAAACAAGAAGCAGAAGCCAGAGGAGGTGCTCCTTCCTCGCAGGGGGCTTGCAGGGGGGAGGGTGGGCCAGCCAAGGTGTGTTGCGCCCGCTTCTGCGTTGAGACGGTCACATTGAAAAGGCTCACGGAGTTTTCTGGATCTATGATTGGAAAGAGGTCAGGGAGAAAGGCAGGTTAGGACCGTGAAATAACCAGTCAGAGCGGGGGAGAATCTCCAAGAATTTCTGTCTTCCTCAGCGAGGGGGTCTCACAGAGGTGTCTGAGAGGATAGGGAAGGTTGGCGGGACACATCCATACACCTGTGACCCCCTAGTGCCTTCGGGATTCATACACAGTTTCTGAACTCACTTCTGCATTGTGTATACGTGTGTGTGTGTGTGTGTGTGTGTGTGTGTGTGTGTGTGTGTACGTTTGCTTCTGGTAATCGAAGGCTCCTGGTACTTGGGACATGACCACTCGGAGTGATTTCATATACTGAAGCTAAAGGACATGCTCCCATAGGCCGCATCTCTCCCCCCGCTGTTCCGGACATCTTTCTGACCTGTAACTTTTTTTTTTTTGGCCTTTACTTTTTCACCCAGAAGTTCTACTTCTAAGAAACTTACCCTGCAGAGACCAACACACGTGCACAAAGATGCATGTGTAAAGACATATACGGCAGTACTATTGGAAAGAATAAAATAGGGGGGAAACAACCAAATAAATACAGACAGAGAAATACTTACAAGGAAGAAATACACCCAAACCATTGAAATGAATAAAGTAGGAACTTACATGTAGCTTTGTTTTTTCTTTTCTACCCCTCCCATTTTTCTGGGTATGTGGGATTTCCCAGGCTCTGCCTACCAGGGCCAGAAGTACAGGCTGCCACTATTTCTGCCTGGCATTTTTACATGGGACCTGGGATCCGAACTCAGGGCCTTCTGCTTCTGAGGCAGAGTCTTAACCCCTAAGCCATCTCTCCAGCCCGTACTCCAGCCCAGAACTCACCTGTCGGGCTACTCTGATTTGCTCTCAGGAGTCCCAAGGCTCTACCCCATGTGGTTGGAATCGCAGGTGTGACTCCTGTTCCGGCATATTCCCTGGGGTCTGGAATCTGAACTCTGGTCCTTTTGCTTGTGTGGTTATTGCTTTGACTACCAAGCTAAGTCCCCAAACTCTTGAGCTCTATTAAAAAACAAAACAAAACATGTGAGAAAGAGAGAGAGAGAGAGAGATTGGGAAAGTACAAGCTTTCCTGCCCCGGACAGGTTTGCTAGTGGGCACCTTACCCACCTGAGCTCGATTTTTAACAACTTTTTGTGTATATGTATAGGCATGTGTCCGTGTGTGGGCATGCGTGTGGAGGCCAGAGGTCAACCTGCTGATGTTTTTTCTAAGGAACCAGCCACCTAAATAAACCAAGCTCAGCAGTGGGCTCAGACTGGAGATGTCTGGCAGGTGGTGAGGTTCAGGGACTTGGCCACTAGAACACACAACCTGTGTGACAAGAGAGTCCAGGTAGCTGGAAGAGCCACAGGGGGACCCAAGAGCCCTCTCACGCAGAACGAGGAAGGTCTGGCCTTGCATTACATTGAATAGCAGCACTAGTGGATGGTCTAAGTTAGAATGGGGCGTCCCCGTGTGGGGGTTGCAAACTCAGTGTCCCTTTCTTCTTCAGCCCTCTCCGGAAGTGGTGAAAGAGGTGGTACAATTCTCAAAGAACACGCTGGAGAAAATAGACAAGGCTCGCTCGGAGGGTCTGTATCATGAGGTGAGAGCGCGTTCTCGGGGGGAAGGAGATGGGAGGAGGGGGGAAGGTGTTGTAGTTCTCCGCGACCATTCGACCCACCTGAAATCGGGCCTGAGAAAAGATGGCTGGACTCACACGGGTGGGGGATCTGAGAGCCCTCAGATGGCAGCGGGCACAGTGGGGTGGTGAGTCACACCCGTGGCGTTTGCCTTCCTGCCCCGGATGCGGGCCCTGTGTGGTGGTTTGAATTCGAATCTTCCCAGCAGACTCATCCTGTGTTTGCATCCTTAGCTGGTGTACATGTTCGGGGAGGCCACTGGCAGCTTAAGGGGGTGGAGCCTCGTTGGGGGAAGGCGGGTCCCAGGGAGCCGGCCTGGGGCTTTGGGTGGTCCCATGCTTCCTTCCAGTTTTGCTCTTGGTCTCTCTATCTCCATGATGACTGCTGGGGCGTTTTTCACCATAACGGGCTTTATCTTCCCTCTGGAACCGTAAGCCAAATAAACCTCCCTTTTCCCCCTTAGACCGGTTGTATCACAGTGTTGTCTTCCAGCCACGGGGAGAGAACAGTGAAACATGTATTTGTGTGTGTTCATACAAGGACCGTATGTGTGGATGTACACATATGCCATCACACACACACACACACACACACACACACACACACACACACGAATGCATAGTTCCCACAGTTCCGAGTTTGAAGACCCCTCGCTCTGCCGCACCGTCGGGTCCCTATCGCTACCTTGTCCCGTCCCTCTGTCTCAGCCAAGTAAGACCATTTCGCTCTCCAGACCACAAACCTCGTGTCCCCACGGATGTCGGAAAGTTCCCTGATCTTCAAAGAGCCAATGTCTGGCGCTCTGCCTGGGAGCCCCACATGCGCCTGGCACGCGGCGACAGGCACAGCGGCGACAGGCAGGGCTGTGTCTCCTCCAGGTGGTGAAGCTTTGCCGGGAGTGTCTGCAGAAGCAGGAGTCCGTGTTTGCCGACACCAACCTGTACACGCTGCGGCTGCTGAGCACCGTGGCGGAGGTCCTGTCCTACCTGCAGGCCTTCCAGGAGGCCTCGCACTACGCCAAGAGGATGGTGGACGGCTACATGTAGGTGGTGGTTCTGCCCTGCTCCCGGATGCTGAACATGTGACCCGTGGTGTGCGTGTGCGTGTGCGTGTGCGTGTGCGTGTGTGTGTGTGTGTGTGTGTCTCGAAGTCCGCCTGTATGGTTGCTGATAAATGACCACCAAACGGCTTAAGGGAACAAGGGGTTACAGTTACAAGTCTGGTTACAGTTTTCAGTCCAGCTTGACGGGAGAGCTCACACCAACACCAGGGCCGAGGGAACTGGCCGCACCATCTCTACATAACAGCTGAGAGAGGGATGATCCTTACTTGCCAGACCAGCATGTCTGGCCAAGTGAACAGAAGGATGTCAACTTCCTCAACTAGCCCTCAGTAGTTTATTCATCTGTTCAGGGTCTAACCCCACCCACCATGGGCTGGGCTTTCCCCATCAGCTAGACAATCTCTTGCAGGTTTGCTCTGGGCTTAACTCAATCATTAATGCTCCACAAATGTACCCAGAACTCAAACCCTCAACCATCAAGTTGACGCTTATGCCTAACTATGACAGTGTGTGTGTGTGTGTGTGTGTGTGTGTGTGTGTAGGTATGTGTAGAGGTCCCTTGAGTGTGCGTGCCTGTGGAGGCCCAAGGGTGACATCGAGAATCATCTTGGATTGCTCTACCTCCTAGTTGCTTTGGATTTCCCAGGTCTACCTTCCAAGGCTAGAAGTGCAGACGGCTGCCTTATCCAGTTTTACGTAGGATCTAGTAATCTGAATTTAGGTCCTTTTTCTTGTGGGATAAAGGCTTTAACAACCCAAAGCCCTCTCCCCAGCCTGAAGGTGTTTGTTTATAAAATTTAACACGCAGTTCCCTCATGCTCCCTCCCACCCCCCACCCATGTTCTCTCTCTTAACTTCTGTGTCCACGTTGGCACATACATCTTTATTGTATTTCTGGCCAGACCAGTAAATTGTCATCAGAAGTTTTGCTCTTTGGAGTGTTCTTCATTAACCCCAGATGCAAGTGGGCCACAAGATGGCTCATCAGGTCGAGGCGTTTGCTGCCAAATCTTGAGACCTGAGTTTGATCCCTGCGGTCCACAAAGTGGAAGGAAAAAAGCGACTCCTACAGGCTGTCCTCTGACCTCCACCGTATGCGCCTCGCACAATAAGAGAAGTAAAGATGACGTGCAGTCCTTGTCAGGACATTGTTGCGATCCGCTCCACCCCCAAACTTCTTTCACTCTTCCCTGAGGTGCTTCAAAGGGCTCTCTGCCTCCTGTTCTCACGCTCACAGCGCAGATGTGGTCACTTTGTCCCTGAGGACTCGGCTTGGGGGTCCAGGTCAGAGCCTCATCTCTCCCAGCCTCATGGCATCTCAATACCCCTCAGGGGCCATGGACGCCTATAGCAACACACACGCGCACACACACACACACACACACACACACACACAGAACAGAGAGTCATGATCCATGAGGGTGCTTTAGAAGTTGCTCAGTGTCGTGCTTGGAATGACGTGTCTTGATTCCTTGCAGGAAACTCTACCACCACAACAATGCCCAGCTGGGCATGGCCGTGATGCGGGCGGGGCTGACCAACTGGCATGCCGGTGACATCGAGGTGGGGCACGGCATGATCTGCAAAGCCTACGCAATTCTCCTGGTGACACACGGACCCTCCCACCCTATCACCAAGGACCTAGAGGCAAGTAGCATTCTGGGGCTTGTCTGAGCTCCCTGGACTGAGAGAGGGCAGACCGCTTAGGGAAATCCATAGATGGCCGGTTGGTCTAGATAGGAAGCTGGAATGCTTTAGCCCTCCCCTTATTTACATATGACGGAACTGGGGCCGAGGGAAGGGGGACAATCTGTCTGTGATTATCTAGTGGGTTGATGGCCAGGCTGAGACTTGAACCCCAAGTACATGTTGTTTGTATCATGATACCCCGAGATTGGATGGGGAAAACCTGAGCAGTGGTGTGTGTATATGTGTAGGCACAGCCTTTTGGTTTTGTCTGTGTGGGTATAGGTGTGTGTGTGTGTGTGTGTGTGTGTGTGTGTGTGTGTGTGTATCAGAGGGCACTGTGTGTCCCTGTGGAGGCCCAAGGGTGACATCAGGAATCATCCTGGCTTGCTCTACCTCCTCATTGCTTGGCTCTGGGGTTTCCCAGGCTCCTCCTTTGAGGGCCAGAATTGTAGGCCACCCCGCCATTTCCACCCGAATTTTTTTCCCCCAAGAGATCTGGGATCCTTTTGCTTTCGAAGCAAAGACTTTAACCCTTGGACCATCTCTCCAGCCCAGCACAGCCTTTTCCATCAGAAAGCCTTCTATATAGAGTGAAGTTCGGAAGAGTGAGATGTAGGCTTAGACCATGAGGACTGAATTCCTGCTTCTGACAGTTTCCATTCTTACGATTTCGTGAACAGCGAATGGATGGGTCATCATGATTTCAATTAGGGGAGAAGATGGGCGTGTGGCACGGTTCAGAGAGTCAATGCTTTAAAAACCCTTAGAACGGCGTCCGGGGAGTGGTCCTACTGACCACTTTCCTTGTGTGCTGAAGGGCTGGCTTGATGCGAATGACAGACTTTTCCTCTGATGGTGCAGCTCAGGGAAAGCAGATGGAAACTGGCGTTGTGTATGGTAGAATGACTAGTGCAAGCTCAGGTGTGGATCCCGTTCCTCAACCACACAACGGAAACACTAGCCCCTCAAAATTGATATGAGGGCCAAGCAAGGTGCAGAGAATAGAGCGACTAATTTTATCGCTAGCATATTAAGCTTGCATTTAAAAAGGCAGCGTCTGCCAGTCTTCCTCACCACAGACTCCTCGGCCCCTAAGCACTGCCTGGCTGGATTGCCCTTGAGTGGATACGTGGGAGCGAGCCGTTGCTTTCTTATGTGTTGCCAACCTACATAAAGCACAGGGGAACCTCACCCATCTCTTGGCGGGGAAATGGGGCTGAAATGGCTGTCCCTTGCCAAAGGTCCCAGCACCAAGTAGAGGAACTAGGGTTCAAACCCACACCTTCACTCACTTGCTAGTTTCTAAGAGAAAAAGCATCTTCTGCCGAAAATAGTTCCCCCAGCTACCGTCACAGAAGTGTGGTTTCTTTTCCCTATCAAACTGAGGCCCCATTGCGTGTGTGCATATGTGCGTGTGCGTGCGTGCATGTGTGTGTGTGTGTGTGTGTGTGTGTGTGATCTGAAAGCTGAAAGGGCAGAGCTGAATCTTAGTGATGGGAGGGGTTCCATTCCCCCCCTGCAAGCGACGATCACGTCTCGGAGGTTTGCTCTCGTTCACGCCGTCTCTCTGCCCCACAGGCCATGCGGGTGCAGACGGAGATGGAGCTGCGCATGTTCCGTCAGAACGAGTTCATGTACCACAAGATGCGAGAGGCTGCCCTGAGCAGCCAGCCCATGCAGGTCATGGCGGAGCCCAGCAACGAGCCAGCCCCGGCTCTGTTCCACAAGAAGCAATGAGAACCTGATGGGGGCCGAGGGCAGTGTGGCAGGGGAGCCAGGGAGCGGAAGGAGAGGTGGGGGGCACCTCGGAGACCCTTACTAAGGAAGTTAGGGTGATGGTCTATCTGGGGGGATATGCTGGGTCCTCTGTATCCACTGTCATTTTGATTTAGTTCAACTCAGTTCAGTTCAGTTTAGCTTTATCTCATCCCAGCCCAACTCTTTCTAGAAATGTATTCATTGGGTGCTAGAGTCTACCTCTATTTGATGAATGTATGTAGTTGGGTGAGGAGGGAAGATGTCATTGAATAATTAAGGCACAATGTAATACTCAATATAGTAGTGAACTCCACGGAGAGGACTATGAAGATGTGTGCGTGTGAGAGAGAGAGAGAGACAGTGTGTGTGTGTGCGTGTGTGCTGGGGGATGGTATCTGAGCTGAGGGTGGGCTCAAAATATAAGGTGGAGAGTGACAGGGAGACATGCGAGACACACACACACACACATACATACACATATACACACATACACACATATACACATGTATACACACACATACACATACACACATATACACATGTACACACATATACACAATACACATATATACACATGCATATACATATACACACATAGACACATATACACACATACACACATAGATACATATACACACATATACACACATACACACATACACACATAGACATATATACACACATATACACACATACACACATATACACACACATACACACATATACATACATACACATACACACATATGCACACATACACACATACACACACACACACACACACACACACACACACCCCTGTAGTGTCAGGTGACTGCTCAGGCGTTTCTGGGGCCGCGGCTCTCACCACGGTCAAGAATATTCAGGGTTTGGCAGATCACAGTAGGTGATGGTGCATTTCTCGGCTGACATGGGGCTGCCAACCAAGGCTGAGTTTGAACCTTCGGCTCTCACAGAGCTGTGGAGCGTCTTCAGAATGGGTCTTTTCCACGCCACCTGAAGTGTCACTGACAAATCTGGGTTCCAAGTATAATTTAGAAAGAATTCTAGAATGCACAGAGAAAGAGTATTTTCTTTCATCAACCTTGTCATCAAGCCCGCGGTGGCTCTTTGTGATGCGGGGACTACCTGAACAATAGCTGAGATTTTTCTAATCCATCAGCCTAGTAGGATTGAAGAGCGGTTGGTTCCCGCCCCCCCCCCAGTGCAAGTAGAAGGCTTGTTGAGTAAAGTGTTTGCTGCATAAGTCTGAGGACCTGAGTTTGGATTTCCAGCATATACAAAAAGCCAGATGGGGGGGCGGGGTGGTGGTGGGAGGGGAGCCTGGAATCCGGCCTGCGAGGTGAAGACAAGAGGTCCTGGATTTTTTGGCTAGCTAATCAATGAGCTTCAGATTAAGCAAAGACTTGGGCTCAAAAAATAAGGTGGAGAGTGACAGGGAGACATGGGAGACACACACACATACACACACACACATATATATGCACACATATATACACACACACACACATATACACATACTCACATACACATATATACACACACACATACACATATATACACACACATACATACACATACACACACACACACACACACACACACACACACAAAAGGAAGATAAATTTTTTGGGGGGGTGAGGTTGAGAAAGAAATGTGGAAACACACACACCTGCCGATTGTGGGCCAGCAACACTGGCTTGTGGGGGTTTTGTCTGGCTTGTGGGGGCTTGGTTTGCGGCCTCGCTGTCGTGGTCTGAAGGAGAGCTGTCCCCCACAGCTATGTGTGTCTGCATCCTTATCTGGGTTGATCTTTGGGAAGGTTACGGCACCTTTAGGGGTGGAGGCTTGCTGGGGGACGCAGCCACGGGGCCCTGGGGTGTCGGCAGCCCCGCCCTGCTCCCTGGCTTGTTTCCTCTGCCTTAATGGCTGCAGTGAGCTGAGCCCCTCTGGCTTCTGCACCCCCATCCCTTTCTCATCCTAATGGACTATGTCTCTCCTCTGGAGCCATAAGCCAAATAAGTCTCCCTTTTCCCCTTGAGTTGTATTTGCGTGTTGTCTCACGGTAGCAGAAAGAAAAAT
The DNA here is from genome assembly GCA_023101885.1 of Typhlomys cinereus. Taxonomy (NCBI): domain Eukaryota; kingdom Metazoa; phylum Chordata; class Mammalia; order Rodentia; family Platacanthomyidae; genus Typhlomys; species Typhlomys cinereus. Next base: position 2,827,750 of record JALPQD010000068.1, on the reverse strand, counting down.
CACTGTAGGTGTCTAGATTTTCATGAACTTAGAGCAAACCATCGGCCACAATGAGGCTTCCTTGTTCGCACTGATCAACCCCTTTCTTAGCTTAGTTTCTGTCCACGCCTGTGGGGTATCGCTTCACAGCAGGAATACTATCTCCACTGGCTAGAATCCACTCAGAGGTGTGACCAAGCTGGGTCCTTGTTATTATTGATTTCCACTTGACAAGCGAAAGTCTTGGGAATCAACCAATTCCAAGGACAGCCTTTCAGTTTCAGACACCCCCAATTTCTCACCAATGTCTGGGGGATCCTGAAGCAATATCCTTTCAGCTGAGAGAATCACTGAAAGACTGCTACACGACCTTGCTCTACTTTTAATCTAGAACTCTCTCCTCGAAGTCATATGATCCCACCAAGCCCCATGAATTATTTCTGTCTGAAACCGTGAGCCCCACCCCCACCTCCAGCCTTACACCCCAGAATGGATCGCTGCCTCTCTCTGAGCCTGTCCAGTAGCTGTAACCTCTGTAAGTAAGTAGGCCATTTCTTTGAAAAAATATTAGTGCCTGACAGCTAGTTCTCCTCTGGGGATTGGTTCTCTAGAAGCTTCTGTGGGAAGACTGACACTTCCTTCAAACTCCCCGTCTTCAGGCTCAGAGACAGCACCAACATTACCCCAGGACCTCATGGGCATGCTTCTCCCCGGTATGAAACCCGTGCCAAGTGCCATTCGTTTCTCTGTCATCATGCCCACCCACCTGACTTTCAACCATGCTGATGCCGGTTCCGCATTCCTCTAAACTTTCAGTGAATATGTTCTAAGTCTGTGTTCCTCCATCCCTCTCCCCACTAAAGCTGCTCCCGTGCCCTGGAACCCGTGCCCTGGAACTCTGGCTCTCCCGTGCCCCAGGCTTGCTGCGGGGACTGAGTTTCTTCACGGTTAAGTCATTAGGATAGTGCTAGGCCCAGGGCTGGAAGGACGGCTGAGGGGTTAGAGTTAGCCTTTATGCCTTGCAAGCAAAAGGACCTGGGGTTGAGTCCTGTACCGGTTACTCTTAACTATTGCTGTGAGAGAACACTCAAAGTCGATCAACTTAAGGGAGAAAGGGAGGTTTATTCAGCTTACGGCTCCAGAGGGAAGGTTCAGTCTCTCAGAGCGGAGGCGGCATGGCTGGCTGGCCAAAGCTGGAGGAGGCTACGTCACCGCAGACATCTAGGAAGCTGAGAGCTGCAGACTGCTTGCAGCAAAGGCTGACTTCTCCTGGAGGTAGGGTGGGACTAATCCACCTCAAGGCCCACCCCTTGTGACTGCCTTCCTCCAGCAAGGCTCCACCTCTCAAGGTGCCATGACCTTGCCAAGCACATGAGACTGTGGGGGACACATTTCAAACCATGACAAGTCCCCAGGTCCTGGCATAAAAATGCCAGGGAGGACATGGTGTGGCTTGCAATTCTGGCCCTGGAAGGTAGAGCCCAGGAAACCCAGAGCAAAGCAATAAGGAGGCAGAGCAATAGAACAATCCTGATGTCACCCTTGGGCTTCCACAGGCACGCACACGCTCGCGCACACACACACACACACACACACACACACACACGTTAATAGTGTGAGGCCTAACATCAGTGTGTAGTGAACGGTGCTGTTACTACACTGGTTGTTGCCAAATTCCTGCTGTGTGTCCATTTGGTTAGAAGGGGCAGGTGGGGGGTGGGGGCAAGCAGTGCCCTGTGCTGAAATCAGCTCTAGCAGCTCGTGGCAGCCAGCTGGGCAGTGTCTCCCCAACACCGCCTTCATATCACCATTACTGTGATAACCCGAAATTGGCCACCACGATATTTATAGTATGCTAAACCGCTTAACCTTAGAACCCATTTGTAAATAGACAAAAGTGTTTTTGCTGCAGGGGGCTAATAGACCAGCTAGTCAGAATGCTAAAGAACTCGTTACTTAGCCTGGGGCATGCTTGGAAATTTTTACCCCTCGGAGCCCACGCCAAGCCTGTCTGAGAGTTCTGAGTGTCCTCCTCGCACCTCACCCCCCCTGCATGTGTCTGCTTCACGCGTGTGTGGAGAATACGGGCGGTAACCAGACACAGTCAGCCAGGGCCGGTTTCTCAGAGCATATACTTCCATAACACATGAGGAAAGCAGGACCAGCAAGTAGCTCAGTAAATAAGGTGATTCCGGGCAAACCAAGGGATCCAAGTTCAATCCCTGGAATCCCACATGGGGGGGGTTGGAAGGAGAGAAACGGCTTCCAAAAATCGTCCTCTGATCTCTATTGGTCATCTATATATAGCATGTATTCTTTTCTCTCCCTCTCCTTTCTGTCTGTCTCTCTCTCTCAAAAATAAATAAAAATGCAATACAATACAATACAATACAATAAAAAGAATGGAGGAGGAAAACTCTAGTTGGGCCTTCACCATGACCAGATCGATTCTGTTTTTTGGTAATGCATCTCATGTCATGTTATTCTCAGAGCTAAAAAGTGCCTCATTGGGGCTGGAGAGGTGGCTCAGAGGTTAAGCCTCTGCCTTGTAGGCGGAAGGTCCTGAATTTGGATCCTAAACGCCACGTATGTAGACGCCAGGCGGAAGCGGGGGTGGTCTGCCTTTCTTGTCCTGGTAGGGCGGAGCCTGTGAATCCTGGGGCAGAGTAAACAAGGAGGAGGTGGAGGCGTCCATGGTGGTTCCTGAATTCATCCGTGGTTCTACACACACACACATACAAACACACACACATACAAACACACACACATACACACACACGCGCGCACACATGCATACACGCACAATTGAATAAATAAATAAATAAAGTGCCTCATTGATTGAGTCCCTGCAATTTTCTTGATCAAGTCCAAGCTCCTTGCAAGCACAAAAGATGTTCGTTTCAGATGCAGTCCCTTCTCTGCTTCCCGTCTTGCCTGCCCAGCTCGCATCGCACCTATTTGCCAAGTAAATACTGTTGGATGCTTTCTGGTCTAAAATACTGAAAATGTGGCTAGTTGACATGTATAGAAAGGTTTACGTTGTGAAGCTTGTCTGGGCCACATTAGACACCCTCCCCCTCTCAAACCACTTTTCTCTACTTTAATGGAAATTGTTGAAAAGAAAAGAAAACAAAACGAAAAGAGGGTTGGAGAGATGGCTCAGGAGTTAATTGTCTGCCTCCAAAGCAGAAGGTCCTGAGTTTGGATCCTAGATCCCACGTAGAAATGCCAGGGGGAAATGGTGGCAGTCTGTATTTCTGGCCCTGGATGGCGGAGCCTAAGAAACTCCAGATCAAAGCAAAGAGGAGGTAGCACAATCCAAGGTAATTTGCGAAGTTACCCTTGGTCCTCCATAGGGACATACCACACACACACACACACACACACACACACACACACACACACACACACACGTAAAGTTCTTCAAAATAAGAAAATAAAAGAAAGAAGAAAAGGAAAGGAAAAAAAAAAAAAAAAAAAAAAAAGAAAAGGAGAGCAGCTACTTTGTGGACATAGACCTAAGAACTCGGAGTTAAGATGCAAACGCTCTCAATGGAACGTGCGCCCTCTCGTGGTAAGGGGCCCACATGACAGGCGCAGGGTGGGATGACCCCATAGCCGGCTGTTGGTTCAATCTACAGACCTCAGGCCTTAAGGTCTCTGAGCGCACCTGCATAAAATCCAAATTCAGCATCTTCTTGCACAACAACCTATAGTCACCTCCCACTCCCAACCCCGTGGGGACCCTCACAGAGCTATTCTCCAGGGAACAGCCTGGTAGGAGGAGCCTTTGGGATGCTTTGGGATTTCCACCGATCCCTAAAGCTTGGCTAAAAATTTTATGTATCGCTATTCCCTGCCTGCCGTGGCTTCAGAGTCAAAGAAGCTTGGTCCTACGCTTTCTTCTCCTCGGCACTCAGAGGACCAAGGGCAACTTTCTCTGGGTGTGACCATTGTTGCCTGTGCGTTGAAAAAAATCAAATCCTCTTGGTGATCCCCGAGGGATCTGAGACTGGCAACATGACGGGATCGAATGGAGTTGACACACAGCCTGCATCAGTTCGCTGCTGCTCCCACGTGGAGCTGCAGTGCGTCATGGTCGGAACGTCAGGACAGCAGGAACCAAAGCAGCTGGTCCATGGCAAATACTAAAGGACAGCAGCGTGCTCTGAGGCACCCAGCCTGCTTTTCCTATTTATTCAGCCCAGGACTCCAAAGCTAGGGAATGATGCCCCCCATTTTGAGGTGGGGTCTTCCCATATCAATTAAAGCAAGCAAGACAATTCCTCACAGGTACAGTCAGAGATCAACTTTAATCCTGAGGGATTTCAGGTGTACCCGAAGCCTGTGTTGTGGGGAGCATCCCCCCAAATAAACAGCCGCCATCCTGGTTTTGAGACCATCAGGACACCTGTTATCCGTGGACCCCTTCAGAGACAAAGAGGGGTGGAGAGAGTTATTAGACCCTCATCTGGGGCTTTGGGCTGGTCGCGGATAACTCTGTCCTAAAGCACATACGTGCCTGTGCTTCCCACGGGCCCCACCCACGAGGATGGGAGGAGCCCTAGAGTGTGTAAACTGAGGCAGACTCTTTGAGAGAGGCCCATCGAGGCAGCAAGCAAGAAGCCGTGAGCCGTGCTGTGGGGGGGGGGGGATGCCCCTGCTCCCGTCAATAACCCTCACCCCAATTCCTGTAAGCAAGCCCGATACATTTGGTTGATTTGTCATCAGTGTGGTCTGTCGTGAAATTCCTATCTGGGGTGGCGTCTCCCCCTGGAAGAATAATTAAGGTGATAATTAGCACTGACCTCACATGCCTAAGGAGCATAATATGTGAGCTAAGGAATGCCGTCTTTAAGGGCTGGTGTAAGTAAAACCGAGGATGGGGGGGGCACTTTCACGAAGCAAGTAGGAAGGAAGCAGCACTCAGATGGAGGTCCAGCAGTTGGTCAGAATGTCTACCCCAGACCACCTGAAGCTGGAAGAGCTATGATTACAAGCCTGGCACCTGGGAGTCCAGGAGCCAGGTCTGGTTTGCCCCATTTCCGAGTGTCAGCTCTCACGCAGCCACGTGTTCGCTTGAGGCTAGAGAGTCGGTTGGGCAGTTTAAACATTTGCTATCCAAGCTACAGGAGGGGCGCTTGGATCCCAGATCCCAGGTCCAATGTCAGGTGAACGTGGCAGCCACCTGCTGCCAAGTCAGACTCAGAAGGCGGAGACTGGGAATCCCCAGAGCAAGCTGATTTAGTCAGACTATTTCTATTTGGTGAGCTCTGGGTTTGATCAGAGATTTCTGCCTCAAAAGAATGGGGTGGAAGAGCTACTGAGGCTGATTCCTGTTATCCATCTCTGGCCTTTATACACACGCACACACTTGTGCATGCACGCTTGCACATGCATGCCCCCACACGAGCAAACATACATACACACACACACCAATATACATACATATGTACTCCACGCACACGCACCCATTAAAGTGGAAAAAGAAAAAAGTTTAAATATTCAGTCGACTCAGAAGGTAGAGGTGGGGGGGATCAGAAGTATAAGATCATTCTTGGCTACACAGCATCTTTTAGTACCAGACTTTTCCGTATGCTGGTCTCAGCTCCATGAGACCCTCTCTATCTTATGACATCTAAAAGCATGCAAAGTCATATGTCAGTGCCTGTAAACACAATGTTTTTGAGACAGCTGCCCTCATTTGTACATTACCTCTGGCCGCTTGTGTACCCTGGTGGCAGAGGCCAAATGGTCCACAGAGCCAAAAACGTTTACTGCATGGATCTTTCCAGACAGTTTGCTGACCTCTGACACAGCGTGGATGGCAGCGTGAGGCCTGACTTTGCCGTGCTGGCTGATGCACTAGGAAACATCACGCTGGTGTGTCTAAGGAAGACGACTCTGTCGGAGGGTGGAGCTATGCATGAGAGAGGGGACAGAGAGGCGCCAAAGGTGGCCTGGGAACCAGGAACAGGAATCTGACTCTGGTGTGAAGGGTGTAAGTCCTTTACGAGGCCGGCGCCCTTCCGCTGTTGGAATTCATGATGCTGGTAGACAGGGTGGCATTTGGCAGCTTTGGGGCTAAGACCTGAGTTACTTTGCTATAGTTGTCGTTATTCCACAGCCTGGATGGCTTTGGCAACAGAAGCTATGATTCTAGAATTCCGGGGCCTTGGGGGGGGGTCTGCGTGATCCAGGTGTGGGAGGGTCAATTTCCTCTGAGGGAACGAGGGAAACACGTCCTCGCCTTGCTCCTGCTTCCAGGAACTCTTGGGGGGGTGATGGTGGAACGCCAATCTTTGCCTGGTACCCTCTTGGAATCCCAATTTCCCCTAAGATACCAGTTGGAGGAGGCTTGTTCGGGGGACCCCCTTCAGTGTCTGGCACGATCAAAGACCACAGGCCGTGTGCACGCGAGAGAGTTATTGCAGGAGCAGAGAGGCTGTCCCAACACAAGTGGACGGAACAGCAGGGGGTGTCACCTTCTCTCAGCTTATAAACGGTACGACCAGAGAGGCATTGGGGGCGTGGGTTAGGGAAGGGACCCGGGGTTTTACCCTGTAAGAGAAGAGTCCAGTTATCTGAAGAATGCACGGGGGAGCCGGAGCCTGCAGGAGGAACATACACGAGGAGAGAGAAGCCCGGAGGCGCCAGAGAGAAGAGCAAGTTCATGCCTGGAGGGACCCTTTTGTGAAATGGGGCCATTTTTGTCTAGAAGGGGAGGGTCACTACATGGTGCAGTAGCCCAGCGCCAGTCATATTCAATTAGGGGCTCACTCCGTTTCACTACGGCTTAGTTTTAAACAATCATGCATGCGGTGACCTTTTCTAAATAGGATTATATTCTGAGGTTATATTCTGCCGGTTAGCACATCAGTGTACAGATTTCCGAGGGGTGTGCTCCAACCCATACCAGGCCCCTAAGTATCTAGTACGGGGAGGGGGGCAGGGAGGGGATAGTGCCAGGTCCTGCCACGCTTGGACTTCCTGCCCCGGACACCTGAGTCTGAGGTCAGCGTCCAGCGTGACAGGCAGGCTTCAGACCTGCCCTGGTAGTGCGAGATCTGTGGATGGCGATCGCAACATAGCCAGTCAGTGTTCGTTGGAAGCAACAAGACTGGGGATGTAGCTCTGTGGTAGATCGCATATGAGGCTCTGCACACGCGCACACATGCACACACGCACACACACACACACACACACACACACACACACACACACACGCAGTCACCCAACACATTCAAAACCAGCAGCACTATTAGTGAGAAGACCCCGAGAAGAAATGTTTTTAAAACAAAGCTTCCTTTATTATATGAATTTTACATAGTAAAAGAATATGAAATGCAGACGTGTCTAAATTCTCTTGCTGATTCGCTTGAAGACGATGTCGCCCAGTGTCATGGTCTGAAAGACAGAAAGGACATCGTGAGATGCTTCCCCGAGTCGAATTGTAAAACAACCGGAAAACGGTTTCCAAAGCGAAGCACCTCAGAAACGCTTGTTTCAGGGCCAGAGGGAGAGTGGGAAATTTTTTTTTTTCTAGCATGCTACTGCAAGATCGAATTGAGTGTGTAGCCCCACTTGTCTGCTACGAGACAGAGGCGGCTCACAGGGGCCCTGATTTTGCCGTTCTAAGCCAGTTGCTGCCTTTCCCATTCAGGAAACTGTTGTTCAAAAGATGAGTGATAACGTGTGTCAACGCCTAGCGCGCAGTGCAGTCTTAGTAATTGGTACAAGATATTGACCATAGGAAAGAGAGGGGCAGGAGGGAGAAAAAATGGGGGTGTATGCTCATCCCTCACCCTCTTCTCTCGTCCCATTGAGTGCTAGGAGTCACAAGCCCGGGCCGCCAACTTACATTGGTGATGGTGTCTCCGTTGAGTTCGGTCACAGACTTGATGTTGGCGAAGGTGGTCACCAGTTTATTGTCACCTTCCATCTTGACCACGGCCTGCAGGGGACAGAGGTAGGGGCCATGAGGCGGGGTCTATGGAGCGAGCAAATCCCTGCTGACGAGGTTGTCCCCCTCCCCACGGTCCTGGCTTCCGAAACATTTAGAGACCCCAGCTGACAGTGAGCCCAATGCCCCGTTCCAGCCTCCCAACTCCTGGCTCTCTGGAACGGAAGCGGGGTTTGTGTTCGCATGAAAGAAAATGTCTTCTTTTGTTAGAATTTCAATTTGTGATACGTGATGTCGAAATGAGCATAGGACACCTCAGGGGTCATCCCCCCACCACCACCACCACACAGTGCTAAAATAAAACTAAGTAAAATTACAATTCTTTAAGCTAAGTGGAGGAAGACAGTTGCAAAATGCTGGGCAGTAGAAGGCACACACAGTTTGCTTTGGTGTGTGTCAGTCCTTGTAGACCAACCATCTTTCCCACTGAAGTTCTACTTCTGAGCCTTAGACACCCGGGAAGAGGTCAATAGAAACCCTCCCAGGCTTGGGCAGAGTGGCACTTGGCTGCCTCCCAGAACAAAGGAGGCAGAAGTAGAAAGAGGAGAAGCCGGATTTTGAGACTAACCTGCTACATAGCAAGACGCAGTCTGAAGAAGAAAGGAAAGAAAGAGAGGAAGGGAGGGAAAAGAAGAAGAAAAGGATGAGGAGGAAGAGAAGGAGGAGGAAAAGGAGGAAGAGGAGAGAAGGAAAAGGAGGAAGAGGAGGAAGAAGAAAAGGAGGAAGAGGGGGAAGAAGACAAGGAGGAAAAGGAGGAAGAGGAGGAAGAAGAAAAGAAAGGAAGGAAAGAAAGAAAGAAAAAAAGAAGGAAGGAAGGAGTTAGGAAGAAAGGAGAAAAGAAAGAAAAAAGAAAAAGAAAGAAATAGACAAAAGTAATCTGGAGTAAAAGACATTGGTCAACATTGAAAATCTGCCTCCAAAATGAGAAAGTAATTTTTATCCACAAGCCCTGGCCCTCACTGTGAGCAAAGCCAAAGAATTCCCTTTCTGAAATTCACCTGACTTACAACATATCTTATATAACATATCTTGACTTACAACATATCTTATGTGTTATATATGTCATATCTTATAGCATATCTTGACTTACAGCATATCTTATGTGTTATATATGTCATATCTTATAGTGTATCTTGGCTTACAACATATCTTATGTGTTGTATATGTCATATCTTATAGTGTATCTTGATTTACAACATGTCTTATGTGTTATATATGTTATATCTTATAGCGTATCTTGGCTTATAGCATATCTTATGTGTTATATATGTCATATCTTATAGCGTATCTTGACATCGCTTATGTGTGATATATGCTATATCTTACAGCACATCTTGACTTATATCTTATGTGTTATGTGTGTTGTATTTTATAGTATATCTTGACTTACAACACAACATGGAGAGGCAGACATGAGAGGTCCAGACATTTATGCTGAGCCCAAGAGACAATAATGTCTGGAAAGGTGAGCGAAGAAACCAGCTCTCAGGGCTGCACGGAGGGGTACAGGCCTTGTAGGGAGGAGCAGGAGCCTACAGAGATGGGACCCCTGGCCCCTGGATCTCCAAGGCAGCCCCCCCATTGAGTATGCCCACCACTCACGCCCAGCTCACAGTGCTTCCTGGAGCCAAGGTCTACCAGAAGCAAGGTTGTCCAAGCTCATAGCAGGGGGCTCCACCGTGGCCCACTTGTCCTGGTAGTGATCCCTGTTTTGGGGGGCTCCTGAAAGTGGGGAGCCCTGGGTCCGGGAGGCCCGGAGCCTTAGAATCCTGCCCTATGACTCAGTTTCCCCTCTGTGTGGAACAGCTCGGGACTCTGGTCGGCCAGGGAACTGAGAACAACTTCTCTGAGACAGGTGAAGGCAATTTCAGAGTGGGAGCCCTGAGGCCAGGCACAAGGAAAGTTCTGGAAGCAGAGCGTAGGCATGGGGGGGGGACGACCACACGTACCTTGACCTTCTCCCCCGTCATGGTCTCCAGCTCGCATTCCTCCCCCAAGGTGAACTCGTTCTTCATCACCTTGGAGCCCGTGGTGATGGTGAGCTTGAAGTGCTTACCGTTCTGCTCGATCTCGGAGATGCCCTTGATGTCCTTCCCCTTTTGGATGAGGTCGTCCGGCAGGCCTGGCGGGAACCAGCCGCGCTTTAGGCAGCGCCCCAGGAGGATGGCGAGGCCGGGAGAGGCCGAGGGAACCAGGGGGCCACCCCCACTTCCTGCAGACCCCAGAGCCAGAAAGCCTCTGGCTTCTCCCGGGGAAGATCTCGGTCCTGGCGTGACCTGCCGCGTTATGCTGATTAATCGACTTATTCATCTATCCGTCTCAGGCGGCGCAGGCTGGCCTCACACTTGCTATGTAGCTAAGGATGACTTTGAACTCGTGACCCTCCTGCCTCTGCTGGGAGAGTTTACATCTCCAGCTCCACGGTCAGCTTATAATAAAGACCTTCCTCTGGCCTGTGGAACCTTCCCGCTAGGGCTGTCTCTCTCGTTCTCTCTTCTTCCTCCTCCTCTTCCTCCTCCTCCTTTTTTTAAGACAATAAATTTATTTTCTTTTTTATGTATTTATTTTAGTTTTTTATTTACTTTTTTTTTTGCCTAGTTATGTAAGTTTAATAGGCTTCTCCCTCCCCCTTCCTTCCCCCTGTTGTCCTCCCAGTCCACTCTCCCCACTTCCCACTCTACAAGCATATTGGATGCTACTCCTTGCTTCCCTCCAGCCTTCTTCCCTCTCCTCCTCCTCCTCCTCCTTTCCCCTCATCATTCCATCCCACTCCCTCCCACCCTCTTGCCTGTCCGCTCCTATGGACCCCAGAGTGTCCTCTGACTTGTCTACTCTTGTGGGGGCTCATGCCTCTGTGACATGTCAAGTTGCCCCTCCTTAGCCCCTCTGACAGGGGCATTTCCCTTTGCTCATCCAGCTTTGGTCCCTAAGGTTCTTCTCTCTCTTGAGTTCCTCATAGTCTATGGGGACAGGTCGGTTGTCAGTCATCCTGTAGGTCTGATAAGGATGAGTCTCACGCAGTGAGTTCCCCGATGTGCTCCCTCCTTCTTCAGTGGCTTGGAGAGGAAGCATTTCTTCCTCCACAGCAGAGACACTAGAGCTTATCTTTCAAACCAGGTCACTCGTGAAGGGCTGGGGGAAGCGATTAACAATGAGGTCCGGACTCCTAAGGGCGAGGGGGAGCAGGTAAGTCTGGTTCACCTGCCTGCTGTGGCTTCTGGAGCGAGGCTCTTTGGGAAGATGTACCTCGTGTTCCTCCCTCTGGAGCAGGGCTTTGCGGATTTCACCTGGGAGTTCAAGGAAACCATGGGCGTCCACGGAGGAGTGGAGCCCTCTGCACCGGCTTGGGACGCTCACCACAGAATGGTCTGACTTGTCTGCTGAGGATACGGGCTTCTGGGATGGCCCTGAATCTCCTCCCCCCTGTTTTCCTCCCCCACTTCCTGCTCCTCAGAGTCCCTTGTCATTACGCGTCCTCCACTCACGAGATTCTCTCTCAGTGCAACACATGCCCCTCCCCGGCGCCCAGGGCTCAGTCTTCACCCCCACACCCCCTGGAGATGGTTCACATGGGTGTCTGGGAGCCAACTTCTGCGTCCAGACCCAATGTCTTCCCGCCATGCAATCTCCTTCTCCTTTCTGTTCCCTCACCAGTATAAGAAAGGATAATAACAGCAGCCGACACACAGGTTTATGGCGAGGCTGACATGACACAGAACCAGACATAGGATCATGCGTGTCAAAAAGAAGAATCATGTGTGTGAGAGGGGGCTTGCTATATTGATTTCTTCCCCCCCCCCCGACTCTAAGCTGTGGTCTTGGAGTTATGGTTCATCATAATCTGCCTCTCTGATATATGTTCCAAGCATGGTGCTGGAGATGAGCTTGGAGCAGTGTTAGCTAGAAGAACGAATGAAGGAATGGATGAAAGAAAAAGGTGGACACAATGAATTTCCAGCAGGCACGCGCTTCAGCACGGATCACGTCCTGAGCTCAGCGCTGTAAGCATTGCTTTGAGGTGACTTTGTCTGCTCAAGAGACACACACAAAACTCAAGAGACCCTGAGTCAGTACTGGCCCCCCTCATCATCTGACACAGCCCAGTCTCAACATCGGATCTTAACTCGCTGCTACACGGGGCCAGCCCCTCGCTGTATAACGGGGATCCGGCACTCACCGACGGCTTTCATGAACGCCTCGAAGTTTTCCTGGCTCTGCAGCTGGTACTTGCCGGAGAAGTTCATGGTGACGGCTGAGTTCTCCCCACACAGCTGGCCCCAGACGACTCTGCCGGCCTGGCCACCCGCTGCTGCTGTTTTATAGGGGGCTTCTTCCCCTTCCGATGTTGGCCAGAGGTCAATAGCTGTCGATTTCTTTATGGCCAGGTTCAAACATTAACTCCTGAGAGCAATGGTCAGCAATAAAAAAAGAGGATGGGGAGGAGGAGGAGGAGACTCGAATTCAGCAAACAGTGCTGACCGCCCCAGGCGAGCACAAACTCTGAAACTCGCCTGTCTTTAAGGCAACTTGTGCCCCTTCACAATATATGCATGCATTGCATTATATGCATAACAGTGTGTGTGCACTTATGCATGTGTGTGTATATGTACGTGTGTTCACAGTGCACACATACATGTGTTAAGAGCATGTGTGTATATATATATCCATATGTAGTCCTAGGTACATATAGTTGTATATATGAGTATAATAAAGAGTATGCTCATATTCACATATGTACATATATGCATACTGTTGCATATATGATTGCAATAACAAGTACATTCATATATACATATGTGCATACATACAGTTGTGTATATGCGTGTCCATTCATGTACACCTATGTACTTGCATGTATGCAGTTGTGTATATGAGTATGATAAAGGGTATGTTCATATATACATATGTACCTACATACAGCTGTGTATATAAGTGTAATGGAGTGTACATTCATGTACCCATATGTACTTGCATGTATGCAGTTGTGTATATGAGTATGATAAAGGGTATGTTCATAGTATACATATATACCTACATATAGCAAGGTATACTCATGTACACATATTTTACATGCATGTATACAGTTTTATGTATGAGTATGATAAAGAGTATGCTCATATATATATGTACATACATATAGTAAGATATACTCATATATGCATATGGACATACATACATATAGTTGTATATATGAGTGTAATAAGAGGCACACTCTTATACACATAGGTGCATACAGTTGTGTATATGAATACAATAAAGGGCATACTCGTATACACAAAAGTACATATATACAAATGTACAAATGTAATGTGTACAAATGTGTGTACAAATGAGTGTACAAATGTAATGAGTACATTCATATACACAAATGTGCATACATATAATTGTGTGTATGAATATGTGTGTAGCGGGTATGTTCATATACACATATGTACGTATGTGTATACATGCATATAGTAGGGTGTGCTCATATATATGTATATATGCGCATACAGTTGTATATATGAGTGTAATGAAAAGTGCATTCACATATACATATGTGCATACACACAGCTGTATAATATCAGTATAGATACAAAGGATATGCTCATATGGACGGGGGTGGGGGTTGGGGCGGGGGTGGGGGTTGGGGCGGGGGTGGGGGGTGGGGGTGCGGGGTGGGGGGTGGGGGCGGGGGTTTGGGGGGTGGGAGGTGTGCTGTCCCACCTGACATGCTGCCTCTCCACCGTGTCCCTTTTGAAGTGCCCGCGGTAAGTGCGCTCTGCAGGCAGGTGTGTGGACCTCGGGTGCGTTTTATTTAGCACAGACGCATAAAGGGATTGGGGGCTGGAGATGGGAATTTGGCTTCATGGAGCCCCCTGACCGGTACAGGCAGTGGGGGGTCGGCTCGGAGGTATTTCTAGAGCTGGTGGTACCCAGTAGACCCTCATCCCCCGCTCATCCCCGTCATCCCCTCCAGCTTCTCAAAATTCTCAGCAAGCAGCCCTTCATCCTGCTGTTCCCTCTGCTGTCTGAGCTTTGACATTAAGCTCTCGGCTTTGTAACCCCAGGCTCCACACCCGGCCCCCTCGGCTTAGTGTCAACCAGGTTGAAAATCCAGTTCTACTGCCCCCACCCCATTCGATTTCCTTCTCTGAAGCCACAGGCACAGATGCGCGATCCAGGGCTCTCCTGGTCTGTGGGTCTGCGTCTGTGTGGCTTCCCCTGGAGTCCCTTTGCCTCTTCTCCCTTTCCAGTCCTTTGGGCTCACAGAGTGCATGGCAGACACTTGCGCTCTGATTGCTCCGGCTCGCCTGACTTCGGGGTGCATTCTTCCTCACCCGGCTTCTTCCGTGGTGAGCCCAGCACCTGGCGCCTAGGGGGCAACTCAATCAGTGATGGCTCAGCAGAGAAGAAGCATCGACAGATAAGGAGGCTCTTCTGGGGAAGGCAGGACAAGCGATAGAGAAGAGGCGGGTCATTACAGAGTGATTGCATCAGTGAGTTATCAGAGTCGGCAGCCAGGAGATTAGAGGGGGTGTGTGTGTGTGTGTGTGTGTGTGTGTGTGTGTGTGTGTGTGTGTGTGTGTAGACGAGGCTGCAGCTGGTCTGGGAGCCCGTGGGAGAGGATGTGAACAGGACCGGTGACATGTGACCCCAGGTCCCCGACCATGTGCCCCCTGTTCTTTCTCTTGTCTCTGCAGCCGGGCTCTGGCGTCCCAGTCTTCACTCGTGGTGGGAGGTTGTAGTTGGCACCTTCTGTTCCTGGAGCGAAATCAGGAAATGCTCTTCCGGCTCACGCGTACAGCTTCAGCTCCCCTGTTCTGCACCTGGAAATTGGCTAAGTCGTGGGGGTGGGGGGAGTCCACCTCCAAGCCCAGTAGCTGTACTTCTTGCAGGGCAGGTGATGGAAGAACAGCAGACGAGAGGTCACCTCTAGGAAGAACATCATGCCAGGCTAGAGTACCGGGGTGGGGTACCACCCCGGCACCCCACACCCAGCCCCCAGGGTTTACCCCTGCCAAGCCCCATGTGCCCTGTGCCAGAGCCCTTCCCTCTCCAGCATCCCCAGAGGTGCGTTAGTGAGCGCCTGTGGTGAGGACGGCCGTTCCCTTTGGGTTGAGTGTTGTGTAGGGCAGAACCCTCGGCGCCCCAAGTGCCCGCAGGACCCGCAGAGCCAGGGTCCCCTGTGCGCTTGGCTGCGACCCCCAGCTCTTTTCTTTTTTTTTTTTAAATTATTTATTATTTATTCAATTGTACGTATATGCGTGTGTGTGTATGTGTATATGTGTGTGTGTGTGTGTGTGTAGAACCACAGACGAATTCGGGAACCACCATGGACGCCTCCACCTCCTCCTTGTTTACTCTGCCCCGGGATTCACAGGCTCCACCCTACCAGGACCAGAAACGCCCCCCCCTTCTACCCAGCGTCTATACGTGGGGTCTAGGATCCGAACTCAGGACCTTCTGCCTGCAAGGCAGAGGCCCAACCCCTGAGCCACCTCTCCAGCCCCACCCCCAGCTCTTTTCTAACAGTGGAGCCTCTCGTCCTCACTTTAACCGAGGCTGGCCCTCAAGCATGCCTGTGCGTTGTGGGCTCTGGGCCGGTCAGGGACACTCCAGCCATCTGAACACAGGGATAGGAATGGGCAGGGTGACTCGATGAATCTCGTTTGTCCTGTGTATCATTTTACTTTATTTTATTTTAGTGTGTGTGTGTGTGTGTGTGTGTGTGTGTGCACGCATCAGACAGCACTGTGTGTCCCTGTGGAGAAGGCCCAAGGGTGCCTTTGCAAATCATCCTGGATTGCTTCTACCTCCTTGCTTTGCTCTGGGATTTCCCAGGCTCCGCCCACCAGGGCTGGAAGTGAAGGTGGCTGCTGTTTCCTCCTGGAGTTCTTATTAAGGCCTGGGACCTGAACTCAGGACCTTTCTCTAGCCAGGGAAAGACATTATCTTAAAAAAAAAATTGTATGAAACTTCGTCTTGGGTTCTCCCCCCACACCCTCCCCACCAGCAAGAGCTAAGCGGAAGAAGGGTAACGTCATCCCATCTTTCAGACCAGCCAAGCTGCAGGGCTTCACCCAGCAGGAATCAAGAGCATGTGGAACATTGGATTCTCAGTCGCCTCCGTGGCCACAAGGCCGGCATTCTAGGAAGCCCAGTTGTGGCTCTGAATCTGCTTGTTGGTTGCAAGGGAATTTCCTTCCTTTTTTTTTTTTTTTTTTTTTTTCATTCCCTCCTCTGCTGCCACAAAAGCTCTGCAGGATGTATCTGCGGAGGAGGCTGGGGGACATAGCTCCGTTGGTAGAATGCTTGCTTAGCACAGACCAAGCCCTGGGTGCCCTCTTTGATTGGCATAAACCAAGTTGGTGGCGCTGGGAAGGGAGAAGCCAAGTCTGCGGTCACCCGTGGCCAAGCGATAAGACATGGCTGGGAATCATGGCTGGTTTTGTTTCTGGGCGATACGTGCTGAGGCAGCCGCCCTTAGAAGGGCTGCTATGAACAGTGTCCGTGGGGACGCCTCCCCCCAGGGTCCCTGGAAGTCTTAAGGTGGTTTTGGGAAATCCGAGCTCATTACTTCTAGATCCCGGAGAGCCCTGTAATTCCCACGTGGCCGCCAAAAGCTGGGCGGCAGCTGGCCCATCAGCAGCTGGCCAATCAGCAGCTGGTCCAGGGACCACGTGATGATGGAGACCCGGGAGACAGGACGGTACTGAGCTCGCCACCGAGGCCCCCCCGCGGAGAGCCACTGTCACAAGCCACTGGGGTCCATGAAGTCCTGGACTTGGTTTCCAAGTGAACCATAGGGGGTCTCGAAAACCTGGATTTGGGGACTCACTGTGGGGTGCAGCGGCAGCACCCCAGCGTGAGGTTGGCAATCATAATGGGGGACCTGCAGCCACTTAGTATTGGAGCAGCCTTGAACTCGCATGAGTCCATCTTGAAGGGGTGTGTGTGTGTGTGTGTGTGTGTGTGTGTGTATGTGTGTGCTCTGTTCATTTCTCCAGGGTTTGAGAACTGGGGTGCAGTTCGAGCTCAGCGCCGGCAGAGGACACACCCCCAGAGGATGGCAGGTCCCCAGTACCTGCAACTGTCATGGACTCAGATTCTAAAATGACGACCTCCAACACTGGGTACGAAAGCACAGCGTCCTTCTGAATGAGACGGTCACTAGCAGTCAGCAGATGCATATGATGTTTTTCTTCTAGAACAGCCACGTTGGTCCCACGAACCTGCCCAATAGCAGCTTCTACACCTTCCAACAAGTTTTCGTTTATAAGACTAAAACAACAGCAATAAGATCATATTGGAGACCTCATCCACCCCTCATTAAAGAACTGCCATCTGTCCAGGAGAGGACCTACTTCTAATAGCAGTAGGTCACTAGCTCATTATACACGCGATTCCCACCATAGAAATGAAATGGAATGAGGGAGGAGGGAAAGGAAGGGGTAAAGGGGGGAGGGAACAGGGAGGTCCAGGGAGGAGTGGAGGGATGGAGGGGACAGGGGTTCCTATTACATTTGTATGAGCAGAAAAAAAAAATGAAATGGAAGGAAGAAAGGGAAGGAGGGAGGGAGGAACAGAAATGAAGGAAGAAAGAGGAGGGAAGGAAAGAAGAAGGGAGTGAGAAAAAAAAGAAGGGAGAGAGAAAGGAAGCAATCAATCAAGTTAGCTGGCTTAGGAGCTCTGTGGTCTAACAGCAGTGAAATAAGTAATCAGCACAGTACAGAATAGCAATTAGTCTTAGAGTCCCTCTCCTTCCCCCCACAACTCCTCGCTCCTTCTCCATGTCTCTATCAAGTGCTTACCTTGGGAGGCTCTTTGGGGGCATCCTGGACCTAGCACGTTCTCTCAAGCACCAAGCCGCCTACTGGAAGATTCCTGCTTGCATAAAAATGATACCTAACGTATGAAAATCTCACTTCCAGACTGTCTTGCCCTGATCACAGCTTTTAAGCAGCGCGCCACACCCTGCATAACTTTTGCGGGGCCTAAGGTGGGACGTGGGAGACATGGAATATTTTTCCCACTGGGCAAGTCGACATTGATCTCAGAGGCCTCTGGAAAAGCTTTGAGGAAGAGCAGATCGTGCGGGTCGCTTCCCTTTGGACTCCCCGTTTGGTCTGTCACGTCCTGCTTACCCCATCTAGGCCATACCTGTAGACTGGGGACACATGATTGTGGTCCAGGACCAGTTGAAGATGTCACAGTCGCCTTTGGCAGGCAGACGGGGCCAAGGAATTCAAGGCGAGGATATGCTGTCTCCCACAGACGCCAGACGCAGCCCTTCATAAGCCATCCCAATAGCCTTTTAGGGTCCAGACTGGGGGTGTATGTGTGAGTCTTGAGGCCACAGAGATTAGTAGCACCTGTGCTGGGGGTGGGGGTGGGTGGGGGTGGTCCCACCTATAACCATGATACTCAGGAGGCTAAGGCAGGAGGATTGCTAAAAGTTTGAAGACAACCTGAGTGATCTACTTAGTTTCAAACCTACCTAGGCTACACCGTGAGACCCTTTAGGGGACTGTGGGGGGGGTGTGGCTCAGTAGGTAAGAGCACTTTCCATGGAAGTAAGAGGACCTGACTTCAAATCCCAATACTACGTAAAACGCCCGTCATGGCTGCATGTACCTGTCACCCCAGCGCGGGCGGGGGTGGGGGTAGAAACAGGTGGATCATGGGAGCTCACTGACCGACTGGCTGAAGCAGTAAACCTCAGGTTCAGCGAGAGACCCTGTCTCAGGGCGAGTGAGGGGACTGCCAGCAGGTGCCTGCCGCTACCTGGCAACCTGAGGTCTAGCTCCAGAAGCCCGCCCGGAGGAAAGCACAGGAGAGGACTTCGGAACGTTTCTCTGACCTCTACTCATGCACTGCAGCATGCTCGTGCGCTCTCTCTCCCTCTCTCTCTCTCTCTCTCCCTCATAAGTATCTTTTAAAAGAGACCTTGTCTCAGGCAGCAAGTGGAGAGTGATAAGGAAGCTGCCTGAGGTGTTCCTATGGCTTCTGTATATGGTGCATATAATCCACATACTTAAACCACACCTACACACCACCCACACACCACCCACACACCACCCACACACCACCCACACACACACACACACACACACACACACACACCCACACACACACCACACATACCACACACACACACACACACCACATACACACCACACACACACCACACACACACACCACACACACCACACACGCACCACACACACCACACACACACCACACACACCACACACACACCACACACACACACACACACCACACACACAACACACACACACCACACACACACACACCCCACACACACCACACACACACACACACCACAACACACACCCACACACACCACACACACCACCACACACACACACACAACACCACACACACACCACCACACACACACCAACACACATACACAACACACACACACACACACACCACACACACAGACACACACACCACACACCACACACACACACCACCGCACACACACACACACCCCACACACAACACACACCCACACAACCACACACACCCCCACACCACACCCACACACACACACACCACACACACCACACACCACACACACACACACACACACAACACATACACGACACACACACACCACCACCACCACCACCACCAGAAACAAAAATAAGAATGAAAAAAAATGAGACCCTGACTTTAAAAAAAAGCAAAATAAATAAATGTATAAAAATAACAGCACTTGGGAGGAGTTTTCCATAAAATTAGCCAAGTCTGGTGACATTTTCTACCCACTGACTGAGCAAACACAGAAAGAGATAAGCGCAATTGTGCACAAAGTTCAAGTGGTGTTCAAGAATTTGAAGAAAAAAAAAAAAAAGACTCCAACTGCAGGGGCAGAACTGGGGTTTGGTCCCCCTAAGACATGTTCCCTCTGCAGGCCTCTCTTTTCTGCTGCCTCATCAGATGGGGGGTCCTGCCCAGGGGATGGAAAGCTGGGGCCTCTCTGCGCCCAGGATATGTGGGGCGTTTTGTTTCTGGCAGGCTCCTCTGAATGTGTAAGTGACCCCTAAGGACCTGCAGTGCCAGCCAGTGCCCATTTCCTGGCATTTAGGACACGAGAGATGCCCAAGGAAACCATACCGCCCCTGGATCCAGAACTGCAGGTGGGGATACGACGCACAGGATTTTCAGGTGCGCCCTGCCAGCACTGCGTTCAGAATTCAACCCGGGAGGAGTCCCAGGCGGAATCGTGCAGTTTCACAACAGCTTTGGGAAGCCCTTCGGCTCACACTCGGGGCTACTGGATGTGATGAATTGCGGTGTTTTTGACTTGTGTATAAAGGCTTCTGCTCTTTTGTTTTTTACCTATTTTTAAAAATATTTTATTTATTTGTTTACTTACTTGAGAAAGAATGCCAGGGTGCACGGTAGAAAGAGGTCAGAGGACAACGCTCAGAAGTCTGTACTCTTCTTCCGACCCATGGGCTTCTGGAAATTGAACTCAGGTCCCCAAGGTTGCGATCAGGCACCCTAACCACTGGGCCATCTCCCCAGTTCCAGCTTTTTCTGCTCTTGAAGGAACATAACGATTTAATGACAACAAACAACAAGCAAAAATCTTCTACTGTTTTCCAGGATCACTCTTCTGCATGCGGGTAGAAAATTCACATATCTTTCAATTGTACGGTGTTAGAATGACTGACTTAAAAAACAAACAAACAAACAAACTGCTTGAGCTGGAAAGATGACTCAGGGATTAAGACTTTTCCTCACAAACAGAAAGTCCTGAGTTCGGATCCCAGGTCCTGCAAAAAAAATGTCAGGCAGAAACAGCGGCAGCCTGCACTTCCAGCCCTGGTGGGTGGAGCCTGGGAAATCTCAGAGTGAAACACTAAGGAGGTAGAAGCAATCTAGGATGATCCTGAAGTACTATCTGGTTTCTACAGGGACATACAGTGCCCTCTGACACACACACACACACACACACACACACATATGCACGCACGCACGCACGCACGCTAAAATAAAAATAAATAAAGTTTAAAAAAAATGTTGCTTGAGTTTCATGAAATGTCGCCACATTTTAGGTTGGGATCAGGACAGAATTTCCAACAAGTTCTCAAACAGCCCTAAATACGCCTTAGCTATTTTATAAATGCATGTACATTTTATAAATATATCTGATGTTCTCAGCATTAATGATTCTAAAATCAGAATATCAATCAACTCTGAAAACTACTGAGGACATTCTACATCCTGAAGGAGCAAATATTCAGACAAAATTTATCTTCCAGGGCTGGAGTTGCAAGCTGCCGCCATTTCCATCCAGAGTTTTCACATGAGATCCGGGATCCAAACTCAGGTCCTTTTGCTTGTGAGGCAAAGACTTTAATCCCCGAGCCATCTCCCCAGCCCTTAAATTTCTTCATGATTAAAGAGAAGAAAACGTAGAAAAAAAAAAATTCATTCAGCCCACACGCCTTTCCTTTCCCCAGTGACTTCTTAGGAATATCTTTGTGATGTCAAGTGACACCTTCCTATAACTTGCTTTAGATCGTCCAAAGACTTCTTCACATGGTGGGTGGGAAAATCGTGAAGGGATGGGCATACAGGAAATGTGCTGATTGTTCCAACCAAACTCAAATTACGTGCTGGCTTGACATCTGAGGCCTCTATTTTGACTGCAAAAAATCCAGTCTATTTGTTTGTCCTCTGCGTGCCTGTTCTTTGCCCTCTCAGGGTGGGCGGTTTGCCTAATTGGCTTCAAAGTTAGCCTGGCACTTCAAAGCCATCTTTTTCTAACCTGCCACACTTGCCAAGTTCCTTCAGCTGACCACAGGTGGTCAGCTCTTCTGAGCCACAGTGGCCACTCAGAGCCCCCCCACAGGAGGTCCTCCCGAGCCCTTTGCCTTCCGTGTACCCCGATAGCATTCCTCATGGCGATTTCTAGTCTATTCTTTTAATGCTCTTAAAGCGGAAGGGATGGAAAAGTCGCTTTCATTGCTGAGCACCAAGTGGTCGCTCTCATTGGATTCCCGAACTTTATAAACCTTTTACTTTTTTAAGGTTTCCATTAAAATTTTTTTCTTGCACGGGGGTGTGTGTGTGGGTTTGCATGCGCGCGGGTGTACGTGTGTGTTCAGGCAATGTGTACAAGAGGGAACTTGAGTGTTTGTGCCTATGGAGCCCAAGGGTGACATCAGGAGGCCTCCCAGATGGCTCTACCCCCTTACTGCTTTGCTCTGCGGATTCCCAGGCTCCATTTTCCAGAACCGCAGGTCATCTCCATGTCCACCTGTATGTGATCTGGAGATCTGAACTCAGGTCCTTTTGCTTGGGGGAGGCACCTGCCAGCCCTCAAACCAACATCCCTCCAAACGATGAAACCAAGTACCCGGTTATTTTCTCAACAAATGTTCTCTTGCTCTCGCTGTGAAAACCAGCACTCCGTTTTGAATCTCCAGAGAGAACTTTATGTCTTCTGGTCCAGGAGAGGGAAAAAAAAAAAAAAAAACAAAACAACCCTCTTGCAGGCCTCAAGGCAAACATTGCATACATTCCGAAATTTTGTTCAAATCCCACACGGTCCAAAGACCTTCCTTCATAGTCTCTACGAAACAGAAAGATGGGACAGAAGAAGGGGAGACGATTGGAGGTGGAGAATAAAACCAGGTACAGCCCCAGTGCTCCGTAGGTGGAGGAGGGAGAATCAGCAATCCCAGGGGTCATCCGCTGCTACTTCGGGAGTTGTCAGAATTAAGCACAAGTGTCAGCTTGATGGCTGAGGGTTTGAGCTCTGGGCACATTTGTAGAGGATTAGTGGTTGAGTTAAGCCCACAGCAAACCTGCAAGAGATTGTCTAGCTGCTGGGGAAGGTGGGTGGGACTAGGCCCTGGAATAAATCACGGAGAGCTGGTTGAGAGAGTTGGCATCCTTGTGTACACCTGGCCAGACATGCTGATCTGGCAAGTAAGGATCGTCCGACTTTTAGCCATTATGTGGTGATGGTGTGGCCAGTTCCCTTGGCCCTGGTGTGGGTGCGTGCTCTCCCGTCAAGTTGGACTATAGACTGTAACCGGACTACCAGTAAGAAAATAAACCCCTTGTTCCCTTAAGCTGTTTGATGGTCATTTATCAGCAACCATGCAGCCTGACTGCAACAGGAGTTCAAATCCAGCTTGGGTTAGAGACCATGTCGATGCATAAGTAAATAGTAACAACAAAAGGCACAAACATTTCATACAAACTGTGACGTTTGAAGCGTACGGTGTGAAGTAGCCTCGGGAAGCAGTTAGAGAAGTATAAGATCCATAAGACACCTACAGCCTGTGAAATATGTACATCGCCACATTGGGTATGGTGGGAAAGGTCACCGCTCCTTCCGATAGGGGTGCGTGTGTGTGTGTGTGTGTGTGTGTGTGTGTGTGTGTGCGCGCGCGCGCACGCGTGAGTGTTTTTAAGTGCATCTACAGTAGCTCTGGCTCAAACTCCTCCTTTGGCCAAAGTTTCGGACATTTCGGTTAAATTTCAACTAAATCGTATTTGACTAAGCTGTTCTCTAATAGCTGAGGAAGCCGGGGAACTGCCGGCCCGCTCTGGCTGTCTTCTGATAATCGCTCCTCTAGGGAGTTGTTTTTCAAAATCAGGGCAAAGGGGAACCTTGGTGTCTTGAGCAAGAGCAGGGTTAGCGGAGATAAGGGGGTGCTGCCCCTTGATTCCCTTTTCAAGCGACGCAAGGAGACACACTTGTGTTTGACTCTGTTCTTCTCCATTTTCTAACACATTCTTTTGCTTTTTTAATGTTACACACATCATTTCACCTGTGAGTCCCCAATTCAATCCCCTCCTTTTCCCCTTATGATCGTTCATCCCCCCCTCCCAGACTCCCTCCTGTTTTCCAGTCTTTCACTTGTGCGGCTTGACTGGGTTTCATCCGGTTTGCCTCTGATGACATATTCCTGGCCTGTTTATACCCCAGCAAGTCACAGACCGGTGGGTACCACTGAGGACAGCATCTTTCTCTTCTTCTCTGTCGGCATCAGGCCTCCTCGGTCTCTCAGGGAGACGTGGAAGTGCTTGAGATCTTTCCCCGTGCACGGCGAGATGTGGATAGGGCGGTTTCCATGCAGTTCTTGCATAAGTATACACACCTGCTGTGAAATCATGGATAGCACAGCCCTGTCGTGTCGAGGAGATCATGTCTAGCCCACCACTGCCTCGCTTCATGTTCTTCCCATCTTATCGCCCCTTCTTCCTTGATATTCTCTGAGCTTTGGGGTGAGGATGGATGTGGCTTAAATGCCTTGTTTAGGGCCAAGCAGTCCGCGGTCATGTATTTTCTGCATTTTGGTGAGACGTGCTTTTCTGCAATAAACACCTTCTGTTGCAGAAGGGCTTCTAGGCTGAGTGCTGGGTGGTCGTCCAATCTGGGGGTGTAATAACAGGCGTTCCAAAGGCAGTTTGATGAAGCGCCCTCATAGCTAAACACTCATGCCTGCTCCTCCCCTGGGACCTGCGTCCTCCCCTTTCCCAGGGTCTTGGTCTAGCTTACAGGAACAGAAACGTGTTCCTCTCTGGCAAACGGGCCGTAAGTCTGAAGCCATTGGTTGTCTCCTTGGTGTTCACGCCACGCCACACTCTGGGTCTTGGTTGAAAGATCCTGATAGGAATCCCACTCCTCCATCCCCCTTACCCAGCCCAGAGCTTCTGCTTCATGATCGACGGCCCCCTAACACTTGGTGCTTGTAACAGCACATGCTCGCCTGACCCTTACAGCTAGCGGGGTCAAGGTCAAAGACTGACCCTGGCCACACTTCCTGAGTGGACAAAGATCCTGGAAGTCACCCCCAGACCCCGCCCCCTCAGCCCACCCACCATCAACCCTGGGAGGGGAGGATGTACCATTCCCTTCTACCAAGCCCCTTTTTCCTCTCTTTTCTTTTTCCTCTTTCTCCTTTCCATCGGAGGGTCTGGAACTCCATTAGAAACCTCCACGTACGGTGTGGTGCGTTTATGAGGTAAGTACCTTACATCTATACTTACCGTTTTCATTCCAGCTAGGCATTCCTGAAGACTAACGTGGAAGGGTGAGCCTTATTCTCCATGGCATAACTGCCGTGTGGCGTTTTCCTCTGAGCAAAGCAGCTACCACCCTTGTCTAACCGGCTGTAGCTACTTCTGAGAGACCATCAAGATCACATGTGTTGACAGCTTATCTTTTCTCAGCGACGGAGCAGGCGAGGAGGGTCTGTCACCTGGTGCCCTTCCCAGGTACTAACATGCTATTCTGTCCTCATTGTACTTCAAGGCCTGAGATCTGGGGAGGGGCTAGAATGCATGTGCTCTTGGGGTCTTGAGGTCTTGGGAAGGTTAACCGACAGAGAGACTCCATCTGTGAAGCCAACGAGCAGCAGGGAATTCATCATCCATGCTGGGGATAAGACTTTCAAGTGTGGGGCTGGAGAGATGGCTCAGGAGTTAAGGCTCTGCCTCCCAAACACAAGATCCTGAGCTTGGAACCCAGGTCCCATGTTAAAATTGCCAGGCAGAAATGGCAGAGGCCCTAACTTCCTGCCCTGGTAGATGAAGCCTGGGAAACCCCAGAGGGAAACAAAAAGGAGGGAGAAGCAATCTAGGATGATTGGTCCTACACACACACACACACACACACACACACACTAAATAATAAAGTTAAAAAAAAAAAAAGACTTTCAAGTATGACAGCTTTGGGGTCACCCATGCTCCTGTAGGTAAACCTCACTCCCTACTCTTGTAAGTAACCCCAATAAACTCGTGAGCTCATCAAGCTGGACTTTGGTGTAATCATTACTTTGGTCTCAACTCCGACCTTGGCATAACCCTTACTTTGGTCTGTGGTCAAATCCCTATCTGGGATGAAAAGACATCTGTGTGGCGGCTCTCCAGAAAGTTTCAACACAACACTTAGTTCACTAAGACTCGCTCATTTCCTTGTGGGTCAGACAAGGTGCTTCCAATGATCCCAGCCTTGGTGGGGGAGGGGATGTCCTCCAGGAAACAGTGGGGGTAAGAGATGGGAGGGAAGCAGGTGTGAGGAGTGGGGGATGAGTGGGGAGGGCTTCAGGCCTTTCTCAGGGCAGGCCCAGAGGACTCTAGATGTTTTCCTTTTTTTCCTGGGTTCAAGGTTTGCGTTTGAATGGAGAAGACTTAGGTTTTGGAAACTAACCTTTTTAGTACAGCACTAGCGAGTCGAGCTGCAGGCACAGTCTTTCCCTCTGGGTATGACGTCATCGCCCATCGTGCCCTTGTAGCAGAGAACACGTCGGGCTGATAGCGAAGTCCATGGAGTGCTCAGGATACAGACAGCTAGGACGAGGGTGAAAATCCTGGGGGCACCTTCAGCTGGGATTCCAGCCGCTGTTCCCTTCTTCCCACCTGCCTCCGGTTGCCAGTGACATTGGGAGATGCTAGAATATGTGAGGAGTGGAGATTAAATAGCTCATGGGACTCCCAACTGCAGTTTCTTGGGGTTCATCATCCGTGCTGGGGGGGGGCTTTGCAGTGAAGTAGCTGTTTCGGGGTCACACAGGCATCTGTACTAACGCCTCCCCCCCCCCTCTGTAAGCGGACTCTCTGGGTTATCAAGTTGGTAGACTCTTTGCTTTGGTCTGATGTCCGTGCCTGGCTGGAGCGAACAGGCATTTGTTCGTGACACTTGAGAAAAGTTAATGCAACAAATCGTTGGGTTGGGATGGGGGAGGGAAAGGAGGGTGACTCTATGACAATGTGGAAGGTTAACCTGGAGGTCTGTTGATAAAAAGTTAACACAAGAGAGGGACTTAAGAAACAAAATTTGCAGCTAGAGAGGTAGCTCAGGGATTAGGCCTCTGCCTTGCAGGTGGAAGGTCCTGAGTTTGGATCTTAGACCCCATGTATAGATGCTGGGCAGAGGTGGGGGCGGCCTGCGTTTCTGGTCCTGGTAGGGCGGAGCCTGTGAATCCCGGGGCAGAGTAAACAAGGAGGAGGTGGAGGCGGTCCATGGTGGTTCCCGAATTCGCCCGTGGTTCTATACACACACATGCATACACACACACACACACACGCACACACACACGCACACATGCACATGTTCACAATTGAATAAATAAATTAATTAATTAATTAAAAAAAGAAATAAAGTTTATTAGAGCTGAGGGCCTGGTTGGGGGGGGCATAGTTTATAGCCTTAAGGTGGTAGAGCATTAGAACAAAACAGAGAGCTGAGAGAGAGAGAGAGAGAGAGAGAGAGAGAATCACTAAAGACTGCAAGATGTGAGAAAATCTGATGAGAATAAGGGGGGCCTCCATCTTTTATGGCCTTCCGATGTTTCTAAGGAAGTAAGCTAAGTTGCTAAATTCTGGGAAGTGAAAGTATGTGGTGCAAAAGCTGGTCCTCCGACAAGGTCATGAGATGGGGCCGGGGATTCAGGATGCGAGGTCGGTTCAGGAACTGTCACGTTCCAGCCAGGGTGGGGCTGTGCTAAGTGACGGGGCCGTAGCTAGTAAAGGTCAGCAAGCTTTCCAACATGGACCACACGTCCATCTTCCTCAAAGACAAAGACTGAAGACCCCAGAGGCTAAAAGCACCTCTTTTTCCCCAGGGAGTGAGTACCTCCTTCAACTTCTCCTGAGGTTGGTTCCTAATGATGAAGCCTTGGGCTGCATCCTGAGAACTAAGTGGCCCACACTTGCTTTTAAGGATGATGATTGCAGATCAGATACTTTAAAATCCCAGCCTTAAAGTCCAATGGTTTTGTGTGTTGAAGCTGGTATTTATCCCTAGTCTCTGGTCTCTCTTTTTAGGGCAGTTTCCTATACACGTTTATTAATGAAGCACAGAAGTCGCTTCATAACACATATTCCCATCTCATCTTCCTTGCTGAGAAAACACATCCTTTTCATCCATCTACATCCTTGCTGATATTGGTTACTTTGCCATCTATTTTATCATAGCTATCTTAGGAGATGCAAACCAGCATATCTCTGTGGTTTTTATCCTATTCCCCTGGGGATTAATGGTGCTGAATGTCTTCATGCATGTCTATCCTGCATTTGCATATCTTCTTGAGGAGAAACAGTCTCTTTGAACGCTTCCCTTGCTTCTAAACTGGGTTGTCTGTCTTTTTTTTTTTTTTAATTTTGTGTGTGTGTGTGTGTGTGTGTGTATGCGTGTGTATCAGTGTGTCCCTGTGGGGGACCAAGGGTGACTTCGGGAATCATCCTGGATTGCTTCTATCTTGCTTCGCTCTGGGATTTCCCAGTCTCCGCTCACCAGGACCCAAAGTGCAGGCTGCCACCAGTTCAGCCTGACCCAGGTCCCACGTAAAAATGCCAGGTTATGTGTCTTTTTAACTATCGAATTTATTGTCAGGAGGCCTTTATATATTCTAAGCGGAATTCCTTATCACATATATGATTGCAAACATTTTTCCCTTATTTTATGGGTTGTCTTTTCACATTCTCAGTGGTATCATTTGAAGTATAAATTTTTGAAATTTTCATAAGTTACCATTTTTAATTGCACTTTCAGTGTTGAATGTAAAAATTATTGCCTAAACCAATGAACTATTAACTATAAATTGTTTATTGATGCAGTTAGCTTTAAATATAACATCTATTTGTTTGCTTTCTCTTTCTCTCTTTGTTTCTTTCTTTCTTCCTTTCTGTCTTTCTTCCTTTCCTTTTTTCTTTTAGATTAATTACGTATCTTATGTTTCCATCCTATCTCCTCTGTTGGTAATCAATTATGAGTCTTTATTACTTTACAATTGCCTCAGTCAGAGTTTAGAGTACACAACTTATCACATGCTACCTTTGAATGATATAGTAGCCGCTTCGAGTATCATATAAAGGTTTTGAAATAGTAGACTGTGTTTCCTTCTTTCAAGCTTTTATGGTACTGTTGTAATAATATATTTTTCTTTTATGCACATTATAAACTCCACACTGCTTTGTTATTAATGCTTAGATAGCTATTTAGATCTCTTCAAAAGCTTTTAAATAATAATTAAAATCTTATCACATGATTACCATTTCCTCCGCTTCTCCTTCCCTTACATGGGTCCAAACTTCCATCTGGTGTCACTTTCCTTCTGCTTAGCCTATATTTTCCTTTTCAAATGATTCTATAAAATAGAAAAGAAGGCTCTAAACTCATTCTGCCAAGCCAACATTACCCTGACACCAAAACATGGAAATGATACAACGTCATCTATAGACCTGGATGACTACAGATGCAAACACTGAATAACTGAATAACTTTGGTTTACCTGTAAACCAAAGTCAGCAACATTTTGAAAAATACAGCACACCATGGGGATGCAGGAATGGTTCAACATAGGCAGATCAGTAAATTCAATGTGATGTGTAAGAACTGAAGACAGAAATCACCGCTCATCCAAACATGGACAGAAAAGGCCTTGGGTAATATTTGGCATCTCCAAGTTCTCTGGTAGAGTCTTTAAGCTCTTTTAAACTTAAAAAAAATGTGGTCTGCAGATAGGCATAATTTGACTTCTTCTCTCCTGTTTGCACTTCTTTTAAAAATATTTATTTATGGGCTGATTAATAATTAATCCCAGAGCAAAGCAAAAAGGAAGTAGAAGCAATCCAGGAGGATTCCCGAAGTCACACATGCCCTCTGACACACACGCGCACGTGTACACACACACACACACACAAAATAAATAAAGTTTAAAAAAGTTAAAAAAGGAAAATTTTATTTAATTTATTCATTTATTTATTCATTCATTCATTCACTTATAGACAGGTAATTACTATGTAGTCCAAGTTAGCCTTGAACTTATGATTCTTCTCCTCGGTATCTCAAAGGCTAAGATTTCTTGTCAGGCTTTTCTTTCTGTAACTCTATTGTTATGGTTAAGAATTCTGTCACTAAATGGAATAGGATTTAAGAGAGGGGACACCCTTGTCTCATTATTTTTTAATCCTGGAAGTAAATCTTTCATCTTTTTTTCCCCCATTCAGTTATAATGTTGGCCACAGCTTTATTTCATAGTCATTGTCAGTGTCATGTTAAGACTTTATCTTTTAAGCCCTAGTTTCCTCCAGAATTTTAACCCGGGATCTGGAATCAGAACTCAGGACCTTCTGTTTGCAAGGCAGAGTCTTGACCCCTGAGCCATCTCCCCAGTCCATAAATAAATATTTTTAAAAGAAGTGCAAACAGGAGAGGAAGAAGTCAAATTATCCCTATTTTCAGAGTATATGTTCTTATGTTTAAAAGATCTTAAAGATTCTACCAGAGAACTCTGAAAGTTTCATCCCCAGAAAAGAAGCAGGACACAAAATCAACATATAACATCAGCAGCTTTTTGATTCGCCAGTCATGAACTTGCTGAGGAAGAAATCTGGAAAATAGTTTCATTCATTGCAGCCTTGAACCAACAGCATCCTGGGAATAATGCTAACTAAGGAGCTAAAACACTCCTCAGCAAAAACTCTAAAGGAGTAAAAAAAATTAAAGTAGACACTAGAATATGGAAAGACCTAATGTGCTCACGGTTTGACAAAATTAATATGAGAAAGCAATCATGTTGCCTTTTGGATAATTGAGTACACTGATATATGTGATAATTTATTAAAAATTAGTTGGCCGAGTCAACAAAATCTCTATCAAAATTCCAATGGCACTTTTCACAGAAATAGAAGAAACAGTTCCACAATGCATATGGGAGCAGGAAAGATCTCCAGGAGTCAAAGCAACCATGACTGAAAAACTATGCTGGACGTATATCATCCTACCTAACCTCAAACTACACTACAGAACCATAGTGACACATCAATATGGCACCAAACAGACATGTAGATCCATCAAATGGCGAACAGCATCTGGAAATTACCACATATATCTACGGCCCCAAGATGTTCTACATTGGCCCAAACCACACATTGGAGAAAAAATTGTGCTTGGGAAACTGGGTATCCATATATAGAAGACCAAAATCACCTTGGTATCTCACTCTGCACCAAAATTGTTGAAAAATAGGTCACGGGCCTCATTGTAAGATGTAAAATTTTTGCTGAGCAGAAATAACTGTGATCTGTACTTCTGGCCCTGGAAGGCGGAGCCTAGGAAAACATGGAGCAAAGCAAAAAGGAGGTAGAGCAATCTAGGATAATTCTGGAAGTCTCCCTTGGCCCTCCACAGGCATACACACTGTCTTCTTATAGACACATGGGAGCGTGCACACACACACACACACACACACACACACACACCCCTAAGCTAGTTAAAGCTCCACAACTTGCCAACACTCTATTTATTTTTAATTGATTTTCTCTGTATCAAGTATAGTATTTATGATGGTAACTTCTGGTTTACTTTTTCTTTAGTAACATCTAGTCTTTCTATCCCATGTGACTCTTTCATTTCATGTGTCTGAAATGGGACTTCTCTAGAAGTTCCGTGTGGCTTTATTTGTCTTTCAGATCTTTCCTGTTTCAGCCAGACATGGCGAACTTAAAGTGTGTAAGGACAAGAACTATTTCAATGTTCCATTCTGCTAACACCTATGCTGGGTCTGAGAAGGCGCAATGCATTTCATTTTCTCCTTGTTCAGATTGTTTTCCCTGGTAATTTCTGATGATGTACAAGTAGGGGCATTAGTTGGTGGATATGTTTGTAATTCCTATAACTATGCTTAATTCTGGAACGCAGTTTCATCATTTTGAAATACTTTGACTCTCTGGGACCTTGATTTAAATTAATTAATTTACTATGCAGGACTGGAGCAAGTGGTCTGAACAGAGCTAATGGTGTTGACATCAAATTTTATTTATTATGACTGTGTATATGTATGTGCATATGTGTGATGATGCATGTGAAAGTTATGTATGTGTGATATGTGTGATGACATGTGTGTGTTTGTGTGTGTGTAGTGTATGTGTTTGGTGTGTCTAAGGGAGTGTGTGCCCGCATGTACCATGATACACATAGGGAAGTCAGAGGACAACTACCAGATCTGTCTCAGTGTTGAGACAAGACTTTTCCCTCCACCTGAATCACGAGGTATCCCATTCTGGCCAGTAAGTACAAGAACTACTTTTGGTTTTGTGCAGGCACAAGACACCAGTCTTCTCTAATGTTGTTGCAGTCAGCCTGCATGGCTGCTGATAAATGACCATTAAGCAGCTTGAGGGAACAAGGAATTTATTCTCTTACGATTGCTGGTTACAGTTCATAGTCCAGCTTGACGGGAGAGCGCGCACCAACACCAGGGCCGAGGGAATTGGCCGCACCATCACCACATAATGGCTGAGAGATGGACGATCCTTACGTGCCAGATCAGAATGTCTGGCCAAGTATATAGAAGGATGCCGACTCTCAACCAGCTCTCTGTGATTTTTTCCAGGGCCTAGTCCCACCTACCATGGCTGGGCCTTCCCCATCAGCTAGACAATCTTCTGCAGCTTTGCTCTGGGCTTAACCCAACCACTAATCCTCTACAAATGTGCCCAGAGCTCAAACCCTCAACTGTCAAGTTGAAACCTTTGCTTAACTATGACAAACGGCTTTGATCCCGTGACTACATAGGCCATCCTATGAAGATCTTTGAATTCTTCTCCTTGTCCCAGCCCCTCCTCCCTAAGAGGCTGCCCTTACATCTAACAGACTCTTCAGTCTGCCTGCATCTCCTGTAACTAGCATCGCAGTATAGAAACTCCTTGCAGGACTGGAGAGACGGCTCAAGGGTTGAGATTCAGCCTTGCAAGCAGAAGGTCCTGAGTTCGGATTCCAAATCCCATATAAAAATGCCAGGTGGAAATGGCAGCAGCCTGAACTTCCAGTTCTGAAAGTGGAGTCTGACAAATCCCAGAAAAGCACAAAGCAATCCAGGGTGACAGTTCCCAGAGACACCCTTGAGCCTTCAGGGACACACACACAGTGCCCCCCCCTTTCTTACACACACACACACACACACACACACACACACACACACACACACACACAAAGTCAGAACACCTCTAAAGAGCTGCATTTAGCTACAAACTGATAATGAAGACAGATAAACAGATCACCTGGCACAGTAATCTAGACTTTACCCTTCTTTGAATTCTAGAAAGAGCAACTTTCTAGATAAATCCCCCCCGCAAACACACACTCCTGTAATGATTTTGATCCCTCATTCCATCCACGGGTTCACTAGTCAAAAAGCACCAGGTGAGAGAGCCGCGGGTTTCTGAGAAGGACCAGGACAATCTGTAGTAGATACGATGAGGGCCAAAGGTCGTCAGCCATCTTTGTCAAACCTGAGGTGACCTTTCAACCTTGGGAGGTGCTTGGGTCGTCTGATGCCTTGAGTGATGTGCCGAGTTCAGAGGAGTTGAGGCCCCACCGAGGGAGCCACACTCGCTGCTGCCGCTAAACTAATCTCAAAGAGATTAACAGGCTCGGTGGCTGCCAGCCAGCTGGTCAATGGGTCCAGGGCCACCGCAGCTGGAAGACGCCA
Organism: Typhlomys cinereus; assembly: GCA_023101885.1. Lineage (NCBI taxonomy): Eukaryota > Metazoa > Chordata > Mammalia > Rodentia > Platacanthomyidae > Typhlomys > Typhlomys cinereus. Next base: position 2,794,330 of record JALPQD010000068.1, on the reverse strand, counting down.
TCCCCAGGGTCGCATACGCTGGCACCGGGCTCCTGACCACAGTTCACCATTCCTCCAGCGTGGAGGGGTGACTGTCTGCAGGGGTGGGGGAGAAGGTGGTGAACTGGGGTGCACATGGCCAGGCCCTGCTATCCTGGGAACTCTGCTCTTTTGGAGGCCTGGGGTTGGGCTTTTTCTGTTTCAGTTGTGATTTGTGGTCATCTATGATCCCTGGCACTATTTTTATTTTTATTTATTGACTATAATATAATATATATTTATTTTGCAATTTGAGTAGTTTGGAAGATCATATTGACTAATGAAAATTTTTTTTTTTTTTTTTTTTTTTTACAAAATAATTGGAGAGCTGGAGAAATGGCTCAGGGGTTAAGACTCTGCCTTGCAAGCAGAAGGTTCTGAATTCAGATCCCAGGTCTCACATAAAAATGCCAGGCGGTGGCCTGTACTTCTGGCCCTGATGGGCAGAGCCTGGGAAATCCCAGAGTAAAGAAAAAAAGGAGGTAGAAGCAATCCAGGGCGATTCCCAAAGTCACCCTTGGTCCTCCACAGGGACACACAGTGCATTCTGAGACCTGCACACACCCACACACACACACACACACACACACACACACACACATATATGTACGTACACACGCACTAAAAAAAAGATCTCAAAATAGGGGAGTGCGTGCGTGTGTGTGTGTGTGTGTGTGTGTGTGTGTGTGTGTGTGTGTGTGCCTGTAGAAGCCCAAGGGTAACATCTCACCATCCAGGATCGCTCTGTCTCCTTGTTGCTTTGCTCTGGAGTTTCCCAGGCTCTGCCTTCCAGGGCCAGAATTGCAGGCTGCCACTGTATTCTTGTGTTGCATCTGAGGATCCAAACTTGGGTCCATGTTTCAAGGTAAAGGCCTTAAATGCTGAGCCAGCTCCCCAGCCCCCAGTTTGAGATTCCAAAGCAGATGTTTAAGAAGTTGAGGAAGGGGGCTGGAGAGGTGGCTCAAGGGTTAAGCCTCTGCCTTGCAGGCGGAAGGTCCTGAGTTCGGATCCTAGACCCCACATATAGACGCCGGGCGGAAGTGGGGGCGGCCTGTGTTTCTGGTCCTGGTAGGGTGGAGACTGTGAATCCTGGAGCAGAGTAAACGAAGAGGTGGAGGAGGTCCATGGGGGTTCCCGAATTCACCTGTGGTTCTACACGCACACACACACACAATTGAATAAATAATAATAATAATAATAATAATAATAATAATAATAAAAGAAGTTGAGGAAATGCGTTGTTAGAGAATTCTCTCTGGAACACTTATTCTAAGAGTCTGTAACCTAACATCCATAGGAGTTTGGGGACACCTCGGTTACCTGCTAATCTAATCTTCCTTCAGACGTTTATCAAATTCTCCATCCTGACCTTCCCCCAAATTCAGCAATCCTCCTCTACTCAAAGCCATCCCAGGAAAGAGTGCACTCCTGTGATTCATTTGGGGGTCACCCAAGCTCACTCGGCTAGGACAAAGCATAGTAAAGGACATCTTGGGGTCTACAATACCTCATGCTCTAACCTACCTGGACCTTAGCTCCTGAAGCAGCTTAGACTTCCAGAAGTCTGGATTCATCACCGGTTCCCTGAGAACAAATCTCTGGGGAATAGGGCCCAAGAGCGTGTAGCAAGCTTCTCTTGTGGTTAGGGGAGGGGGCACAGGACCCCTTCTGGAATTAAAAGACACATCTGAAAGATAAAGTAACGAGATGCCTACAAACACTTTAGCTCCTTCAGCTTTTTTTTTTTTCTGGAAACTTTATGTTTCTAAATAATATGTTTTTATAACCTTTATTTCTTCATTTCTTTTCTTCTCCTCCCTTCCTCTCATTCTTTATTATAGTCAATCAGTTATTTGAATTTTGTTTGTTTGTTTGTTTGTTTTGAAGACAGGGTCTTACTACGCAGCCCCGGCTGACCTGGTTTTCAGTCCTGACTGGCCTCGGCCTCCCGAGCGTTGGGATTATACCATGCCTGGAGAGTAGATAATATCAGCTGACTTATTATCATGGAAAGTAGAATTGCTAGATGTATTGGGTGACTTGTGTATGCCTGCCTATCACCTCCCTTGTCAGGGATGCTGGTGAGAGGTGACTGACAGATCTCATGTTGCCTGATGCAGCAGGTGGAGGCGGGAGGAGCCCGGGGAGGGGGGTGGGTAATCCCTGCTCATGGTTTCTAGTCTCCGGGCCTTCCACAGTTGCTCCAAACCCATGAGGCACCTGGGAATCTCTACTCACCACGGGCTGAGTCTCCCCATCAACAAGACCATCTCCTGCAGGCCTGCTCAGGGCTTCACTCGACTACCAATTCTTTACAAATGTGCCCAAGAGCTCAGACTTTCAAAGGCAAAGCTGACCCTTGTAGCTAACTACTACCCTCAGCCTGCCACCTCTCGGTGCCCCTCTCCTTTGCCCCCGCTGTAGATCTCCCTCTCCTGCTTGGACTGTTTCCACTCTGAACATCTCTCCAACTTGAGATGAAATAAATCATAATTTTTCATCTGTGCTCATTTGAAAGAATTAAAAAAAAGGTCCCTGGCTTGAGAGTCAGGACTGTGTGCTGCCCACTGCTGACCCACCAGCAGGGCAGAGACCATCCAGCTAGCTTCACGTAGAAGGTGCTTCATCCAGACCTGGAAAATGAATTACTTTGTCTTACAGAACACTCATTGATGTATTTTTTATAACGTTTTTTTCATTATTTAAAATTGTGCACGTATGCGTGTGTGTATGTATGCGTGCGTGTGTGTGTGTGTGTGTGTGTGTGTGTGTGTGTGTGTGTAGAACCATGGGCGAATTCGGGAACCACCATGAACGCCTCCACCTCCTCCTTGTTTACTCTGCCCCGGGGGATTCACAGACTCCGCCCTACCAGGACCAGAAGCGCAGGCCACCCCCGCTTCCGCCCAGCGTCTATACGTGGGATCTGGGATCCGAACTCAGGACCTTCCGCCTGCAAGGCAGAGGCTTAACCCCTGAGCCACCTCTCCAGCCCCTGATGTATTTTTTTAATTGTGCAGTTTTACAATGTTTCCAGTCATTTCTTAATACACTGAAAGTAATTTCACAATTCAGTGCTTCAAAGTATCCCCCTTATTTTTGTCAGTTTTAACCTCTTTGTATTTGTAACTTATTTTTGAATGTGTAGGTGTGGGGGGGGGGGAGTGTGGGTGCGTACAGAGGCGTGCGCCCGCATGTGCCTGCGGAGGCTCAAGGGTGACATCAGGAACCCCCCTAGATTGTTCCACCTCGGGGCTTTGCTCTGGAGTTTCCCAGGCTCCACATTCCAGGGTCCAACATGCAGGCCTGTGCCATTTCTGCCTGGCATTTTTATAGGGGATCCAGGATCTGAACTCAGGTCCTTTTGATTGAGAGACAAAGCCTTAACCCCTGAGCCGTCGTCTCTCCAGGCCTCAAAACACATGATTTTTATCTTCAGAATCGGATTAGTTCTTCCCGTGAGCACAGCTCCATTTTCTTCTGAGATAAATGTGTGTCCATGTGTATGCTTCATATATAGAATTTTTTCTCTCCGACCCAGTGTCATGTAGCCCAGGCTGGCCTCAAACTTATGAAGTAGCTGAGGGTAACCTCCACCGTCCGATCGTCCTGCTGCTCCTGAGTGCTAAGATTACAGGCACACGCCACTGCATCTAGTTTGTGTGATTGATGCTGGGGCCGTAAGCCAGGGCTTCCCGCATGCTAGACGAGCCCCCAATGACCAGGGTGGTGTCTGCTGCTTTAACCTCTGGCACATGCCCTGCAAATCCAGCCATCTTACTGACTTCTGAAACAGAGGGGCGCAGAACATTCGTAATGCCAGCATAAGGCTCCCTTCCTCCCCCCTTCCTTCCCTTTTCCTCAGTGGTATATCCAGCGTCCCATCAAGATGAATATCTTGCTTTGGATTCATCAAGTCCCAACTTTCACATTTCCTAAGTTAAGAGAATAGCTTTCTCCATCTTTTCCCCTCATTTTAATTTTTTTGTACTTTTACAAGCATATGGAGTATTCCAGCTTCCCTCCCCTCCCATCTTTTCATGATCGCTTCCTCCATCGTGTGGATCTGTTTCAAGTAAAAGTCTTCAGTAGAATCCCATCCTCTGGTTTACCTGCCATGTTTGGCTCTGACCTAAGTTTTTCCATCTTACCTGTTTTCATGTGAAGACTTTTCTTTGATGCTGTTTGTTTGTTTGTTTAGTGTGTGTGTGTGTGTGTGTGTGTATCAGAGCGCACTATGTATCCGTGTGAAGGACCAAGGGTGACTTCGGGAATCATCCTGGATTGCTTCTACCTCCTTCTAGTTTCACTCTGGGATCTCCCAGGCTCTGCCCACCAGGACCAGAAGTGTGGGCTTCTGCCATTTTGCCTGACTTTTTTTACATGAGACCTGAGATCTGAACTCAGGACCTTCTGCTTGCGAGACAGAGTCTTAGCCCCTGAGCCATTGCTTGATGCTCTTTTAAAACATGCATTTACCTATTATTATATGTACTGCATACACGTGGAGTTTAGAGGGCAACTCTGTGGAGTCAGCTTTCTGTTTCTACCTTTACGTGGGTTCCTGGGACGAACTTAGTTCACCAGGCTTGCACCGCAAGCCCCCTTACATGCTGAGCCATTGTGCCAGTCCCTTACGTATTCTACTGAAGCATCTCACAGCTGCCACCGCCATATTGGTCATACTAGGGTCTCACTGAGGTTCATTATTATCATTTGAAACTTTCATGTGCAAATACAATGAATTTGACGGCTGTCATTTCCTGATACCCATTCATCTCCCATTGTACCCCACAGATTTTCTTTTCCAACAGGTCTCCCTCCCTCTCCCACGCCCCTCTGCATGTGTGATCCATTAAGCCAATCCACAGCACCTGTATGGCCCACCCATGGGAAAACTCTCATCCACACTCGTCTTTAAAGCACGCTTTCTCTGAGGATGAAATGCTAGAAAGGGTTCAATTACTAAGAAGTGAGAATATTGATTCTGTTAAAGAGAGATGGAAAGAAATAGGAGATGGAACCCCCAGCTCCGTTATGTCAGCTAGATGTGGGGGAAGGTTCAAACTAGCCCGTGGTTCTGACATAGTACAAGCATGCGGAACCATTGCTGCTTCTCCGTCGCTATCTAACAATGGAACTAGAGCCACCGGGCAATAGTGATAGAAGACGCTGCCGCTTGGCGAGCGACAGAAAAGTCAAGTACAAGTTGCGTGAAAGTGTGCCCTTGGAGCGTAGCTAGGTGTTGGCAGAGGACACAGCAAGGAAACACTCATCTCCCATCCAAGTATGAACCAGCCTGACCTGCAGTGTTAGACATTGGACAATCAGGTGGTGGTCTGGGTGGTGTGAGTGTGCGAAGGCAAACTCATTCTCATGGAAGGATTTCATCCTTGCTGATGACGATCTGTGTGTGTGTGTGTGTGTGTGTGTGTGTGTGTGTGTGTGTGTGTAAAAGAGGGTAGGTGCCATGTGTGCTTATGGGGACCAAGAGTGACATCAGGAATCACCCTGGATTGCTCTACCTCCTTATTGCTTTGCTCCGGGGTTTCCCAGGCTCCATCTTCCAGGGCTGGAGTTGTGGGCTGCCACTGCCTGGCATTTCTACATGGGATCTGGGGATCAGAACTCAGGTCCTTTAGATTGGGAGGCAAAGGCTTTAACCCCTCAGTCATCTCTCCAGCCCCCCGCCCCCCCCATTAATTTCTTATAATTTCTTCTCATTCTTCTTAGACAATGCTAGGTTTGCTTGATTTTTAATCCCCTTTGGCGCAGGAATGTATACATTCTACATGAGAATTGATCAAAATACATTTTCTTTTTAATTTAGAAAATGATGTTATTTCTTATGAGGATTCAATGGTCAAAAACTAGTTCAGGGATCTAACCAAGATGGCAGAACACCTGCGGGAAAGCACTTTTGGCTGCGCGCTGCCATCTAGTGGTGGAGCTGGTAACCGCCCTCATTTATGCCCCCATGCAGAAAGGGTAGAAACTTGGTTGCCAGAACCATACAGGAAAGAAGGGGGCAATGTGTTTGGTCAGCTTTTGGTCTAATTGTATGGGCGTGCTATGGGATACTGTCCATTTTGTTAGGTTCAAATGTGCCCAGGACATGAGTAAGAGCATACCTTTGGTAGCATCTGTGAAGGTGTGTATAGAGACAGGGTGTGAGAGCTCCGACCTAGAGCGGTTTAAAGCACTGATGGATTCGCGATGTGAATAGACTGTTGGGCTTGTGGAAGGAGGAACCTGGGGTGTGGTGAGATTGTAAGAAGCTACAGGACATTCCATTCAAGACAGGGTGCTGCATCCAGGAACTCACTGCATCTGAGACTTGCCCTTACCAGATCTACATAACAACGTGTCCCATAGATTATCAAGCAACTCAAGAGAGATAAGAACACACAGTGGAAACCTTGGGGACTAGAGCTGGATGAGTGAAAGGACACGCCCCTACCAGTGGGGTGACCTGAGGAGGGGCCTGAACCCTCATATGAATAGACAAGCCAGAGGGAACCCTGGAGTTCATAGAAGCAGCCAGGCAGGAGGGTGGGAGGAAGTGGGATGGATTGATGAAAGAAGGGAGGAGAATGGGAGGGAGGAGGATGGAAGGAAGCAGAGGTTAGTACTCAATATGCTTGCTTGTAAAACTAAAAGAAGGAGCAGGAGGAGGAGGGGGGCTGGATGAAGTGGATCATCAGGAATGTGAAGGACCACCCGCCTCTTGTGCTCCTGCTTGATGAGCAGGCTGCATTCTGCTTCCTGCCTGGTGTCTTGCAGGCTGCTCTGCCGCGCCCTTCCCGCCATGATGGCGTCTGCCAGGTGTTAGTCTCAACAGTGTAAGAGAAACCAACCGTGCTGAGCACAGAGGAGCCCTCTTCAGTGCGACCCACAGCTGCAAACTCAAGGTCACCGAGTGTAGGTCCAAGGTCTCCTCCAGGAGACTCGGTGAGTCTCACGCTCGGCCCTTCTGCTGCTCCTGTGCTCAGCCGAAGTCGCGCCTGCCTTGGACCCTTTCTCTCAGGGGCTGCGTCCAGACCTGTCTGCCTCCTCCTGTGCTCTACCAGGCAGTGAACTCCTGGAGGGCAAAGCCCTTCCTTCCTCCTTCCTTCCTTCCTTCCTTCCTTCCTTCCTTCCTTCCTTCCTTCCTTCCTTCCTTCCTCCCTTCTTTCCTTCCTCCCTTCTTTCCTTCCTTCCTTCCTTCCTTCTTTCCTCCCTTCCTTCCCTCCTTCTTTCCTTCCTTCCTCCTTCCTCCTTCCTTCCTCCTTTCCTTCCTTCCTTCCTTCCCTCCTTCCTTCCTTCTTCCTTCCCTCCTTCCTTCCTCCTTCTTCTTTCCTTCCTCCTTTCCTTCCTTCCTTCCTTCCTTCCCTCCTTCCCTCCTTCCTTCCTTCCTTCCTTCCTTCCTTCCTTCCTTCCTTCCTCCTTCCTTCCTCCTTCCTTCCTTCCTTCCTCCTTCCTTCCTTCCTTCCTTCCTTCCTTCCTTCCTTCCTTCTTTCCTTCCTTCCTTCTCCCTCCCTCCCTCCCTTCCTCCCTCCCTCCTCCTTCCCTCCCCTTCCCTTCCCCCCTCCGTCCTTCCCCCTTCCCTTCCCCCCCCTCCTCCTCCTTCCCCCCTCCCCCCCTCCCCCCCTTCCCCCCTCCCTCCTCCTCCCCCCGCCCTCCTCCTTCCCCCCTCCCCCTCCTTCCCCCTCCTCCTCCTCCCCTCCCTCCTCCTCCTTTCTCCTCCTCCCTCCTTTCCCTCCCCCCCTCTCCCCCTCCCTCCCCCCCTCCCCTTCCCCTTCCCTCCCCCCCCCCCCTTTCCCCCCCCTTCCTTCTTTCTCTTCCTTCCCTCTTTCCTTCCCTTTTTCCTTTCCCTTTCATTCTCTTCTCTTTCCTTCTTTCCTCCCTCCCTCCCCTCCCTCCCTTCTTCCCTCCTTCCTTCCCTCCTTCCTTCCCCTCCTCCCTCCCTATCTCCCCTTCCCCCTCCCCCTTTCCTCCCTCCCCTCTCCCCATCCCCCTCCCTCCCCCTCCCTCACTCCTTTCCCCCTCCTTCTCCTCTTCCCCCCCTCCTTCCTTCCTCTTCTTCCTCCCTCTTTCCTTCTCTCTTCTCTTTTCCTTTCCCTTTCATTCCCTTCTCTTTCCTTCCTTCCTGTCTCCTCGAGTCCTTCCTTCCTTCCCTCGTCCTTCCCCGCTTCTCTTCTTCCTCCTCCTTCCTTCTCTTTTCCTTCTCCTTCCTTCCTTCCTTGTCTCCTTTCTTCCTCCTTCCTTCCCTGCTTTCTCCTTTCTTCCTTCCATTCCTTCCTTCCTTCCTTCATTCTTCCTTCCTTTCCTTCCATTCCTTCCTTCTCCTTCCTTCCTCCTCCTTTCCTTCCTTCCTTCTTCCTTCCTTCCTTCCTTCCTTCTTTTCTTTTCTATGCCTGTTGGGTCCTGGATATAGTCTGCCTTGTTTAGGGGACGATACTGGATCGTAGGCTAGTGGGCCTGGAGGAGGTAACTCATGGTTAAAGCCTCTCCCTCAAGAGATGAAATCTGAAGTGGAGCAGGAGAAGAAGGGATTGGGCAGTAAGGGTAGAAATACATAAATTAACCATACTTATGAATGAAACTGTCAAAGAATAACACAATTTAAAAATAAAATAAACCACGCCCTTGCCTGTGGCCCCTGTGTGCCGTATAATTTTTTCTGAGTCTTCCTCCTTTCCTTTACACTTGCTAGATCATAGACACCATCTTGTGGAGTCCCACTGGGAGACACACGGGGTCACCAAATTCTGTGCGTCCTCAAAAGGTTCTGACCTATGCTGTCCACCTCTGCTCCTCAGACAGTGACCGGGAGTTCATAGGCCGAGGTCAGTGAGCTTTTCCTGCAGTGGACCTAGGCTTGTGTGTCCACAGCTGCTGCATAACTTACTCATAAATACACCAGTGGTGGGCACGTGAGTAGGCGTGGTCTGGCTCCAGGAAAACTTTGCAGTCAGCTTTCTGCATGCCGAGCAAGTACTTTGCCAAAACTGCCAAGACAGGCGGAAGTGGCGTTAATATCTTCAGCCATCTTTTGCTTGATAATTTGAGATTATTTGGAACCCTTGAAACAGTATCAGTGTGATATGAGGTCAATTCAATATATATATTTTTTTTGGAGACAGAGTCCAGAGTCCTGCTGTGTAGTCCAGGTTGATACGAGTTGGGGTCCAACTCACGGTCCTCCTGGGGAGGCCCAGGGGTGACTTCAGGAATCATCCTGGATTGTTCTGGATTGTTCTACCTCCTGTTTTGCTTTGCTCTGGGTTTTTCCAGGCTCCGCCTTCCACCATTTCTGTCTGGCCTTTTCACGTGGCAGAGAGTCAACCCCGAACCATCTCTCCAGCCCCAGGATGCTTTATCTTCAGTCCCCTCTCTTTAAACAACACTACACATGCAAAATGAGCGATCCTCAATACAGATATCCAAAATGCTCAGAGAGAGCCTGGTGTGGCCTGAGGCTGCATATCATCTCTACCCTTTGCCCTTTGCTCTTTGCCCTTGAGCAGCTTGAAGATTGCTGGGAGAATCTGAGTTCTGGCCTCCACCCTGTGTTTTCGCCTCCTTTTTTCCCTTCAACGTTTTTTTATTTATCTTGCGTGTTATAGGGGCGCACATGCGTGAATGGAATTGTCACGGGTGGCAGCAAATACCTTTACCTCCTAAGCCGTCTCACCGGCCCTAGGTTGTGCTCGTCTTTAGTGCTTCTTAGTCCTTAGCGTGGACTGATGTCCATCTTAACTCCCTCATCCTACAACGCGGAGACAAGCAATCCCTCCCTCTGTAGAGCCACGAAGAAGCCGCCTTTGATGGCTTTACCTGGGACACAGGGCGGAAAGGCACAAGATTCTTCTTTAAAACAACAGGTTCTGGGCTGGAGAGGTGGCTCAGGGGTTAAGCCTCCGCCTTGCAGGCGGAAGGTCCTGAGTTCGGATCCCAGATCCCACATATAGACGCCGGGCGGAAGCGGGGCGGCCTGCGCTTCTGGTCCTGGTAGGGCAGAGCCTGTGAATCCCGGGGCAGAAGGAGGTGGAGGCGTCCATGGTGGTTCGCGAGTTCATCCGTGGTTCTACACACACACACACACACACATACGCACACAGACATACAAATACGTGCATGCACATGCGCACAGTTGAATAAATAATAATAATTAATAAAAAAATTTAAAACAACAGGTTCTGATCTACAAGGGCAAAAGGTAAAGTGTGTGTGAGTTTCACAGAAAGAAGTCTGTGAACTCCATAGTTTCTCTGTACGGCAGCTCTCAGAGTCCTGGACCTTCTGTAACTACTGTTCTAAAAGTTCCAGGCAGACTCTCCTAATGATTAACACCTCCCCCCCCACCCTTTACCCCTCTCTTATGTGAGGAGTCAAGGTACCCATTCCAGATCAGCTTCTGGCCCGCCTCCTGCCCACTGGATGTGCTGACAGAGGCTTCGCGAGAGAGCCCCGAGGAGTGTGCTGTTGACTTTCGTTCATTTTGGCCATTTCATTCAGGTGGGGAGGGGATGTTACAGCACGGTGGCAAAAACACTGCAGGATTTTTTTGACTCCTCCCCCCCTGAGTTTCCCTGGCCTTTGAGTGATTATGAGGCAGGATGAGAGCAGTCATGCTGGGATGGGTCTCTCTAGGTCTCTCAAGGTCTTTGGAATTCCTGGAGGTCATCCCCCACTGCTGGAATCACCCCTAGGAAACACTCCTGCTGAGGAGCTGACTCCAGTCCTCCCAGAGATAAGATGGCCAACTTCCCCATGAAGGGATTATGGAGATGAGCTCTCCTTATCAAACAACTGGACTTCTAGCCCACATGGGCCCAAGAGCAACTGGGTTGGGCCCCGATGGGAATTAACCAATGGGAAAAAGCCAGTTTCCTGGGCTTGTCTAGGTGTATAAATATACCTAGCTCTGGCAACCATCTTTGGCGATCTAGCCCCTCATGGCCCTTTAGTGCCATGAGTCCGTTTCCAGCTGCCTACTTCTCTTGGAAACTCCCCAGCCCCTCATGTCACTCCAGTGCCGTGAGTCTGTTTCTTGTTCCTTGCGCCTCATGAATTCCATGCCTAGGCGCCGTGAGTTCTCATGGGCTCCCTAGCCCCTCATGGCACTCCACGTCTGGAGTCCGTGAGTTCCAACCTTTCTCTTTCTAATAAACTGTATCTTAATTCTCTACGCGTGTCCTGGTTTCAGTCTTCGACTCCGGAACACAAGAACCCTACGACATTGGGACGGTTGAGACCGTTTTCCCTGCAACATTGAGGTGTACTCATGGAAAGGATGGAAACTCTTTATGAGGGGGTTCCTGCCTGGGCCAGATCCTTCCGTAGGATTGGCCCCTCTAATGCGTACGTGAGCCCCATGGCAAGTCTCCGGTCCCATCTTACGTTGGGACGACCGGTCCCATCCGAGACATTAGTGCTGTCTCTCAGTGTCTCATACTCCTGAGGACGTGAGACCCGCACAGTCTAGTTGGTTGGCAGCAGCAGACTGTGGTCAAGTGGACACTATGCAGGGGCCACGTTTTGAACCGCAGGTAGCTTCAGTAAGCAGAGACAATGAACTTAGGAAACTGTTACCAGGAGGGGGGAGAATAGAGGAAACAAAGGTGAGCAGAGGGTAGTGGTCTATGTCCTCTCACCCCGTAAGGAACCCTGAGACCCAGCTAAGACAGTGACCAGGCCCATCCCAGAGCCAGCTACTGGGGCATGCCTAGAAGACATTTTGCCTAAACTTGTTTCCTCTGTCTCTTAAAAATAAATGTGGGGGGGGGGGCAGGTGAGGTGGCTCAGCAGGTAAATGTGCCTGTGTGCAAACCCAGAGCTGAGTTCAAGTCCCCGGAGCCCACAGGTTAGAAAGCAAGAATCTTCTTCCAGAAGTTGTTGGTTACCTTCCACATTCATGCTTGCATCTCATCTTTCCATGCGGCAGTTTGTCTCTGTGTTGCTGACAAATTCACAACCAAAGAGTTTGAGGTGAACAGGGGGGCTTTCTTCTTTCTTAGGGTTCTGTTACAGTTTTCAGTCCAGCTTGGCAGGAGAGCTCATACCAGCACCACACCATATCTACAGGACTGCTGAGAAGCAAAGTTCCTCACTTGCCCAATAGCACGTCTGTCCAAAGTATGTTGAAGAACTACAAACTTACTTACCACATCCCTCCATCTTATCTAAATGCCCAGGGAATGGTCAGAGAACTCCCACATCAATCAATGTCCTGGGGACTTGCTCAAGAGCTTGACTCGGGGGCTGGAGAGATGGCTCAGGGGTTGTGACTCTGTCTCACAAGCAGAAGGTTCTGAGTTCGGATCCCAGGTCCCACGTTAAAAAAAAAAAAAAAAAAGTGCTTGACTCAACTACTAATAATTCATAAATGTGTCCAAAGTTGAGCCTTCAATGATCAAGCGCGCACGCACACGCACACACACACACACACACACACACACACACACACACACACCACTCTCTCTTTAATTAACCAAATTTAAAAGAAAAGGTCACACGATTTTAAAATTAGTTGGGGGCTGGTAGCAGATACACCTGTGTTGGAGAGCGGTTGCCTAGCATGCACAAAGTCCTGAGTTCAAGTCTCCAGCACCTGATCAACCAGGAAAGGTGGCACCTGCCTGTGTTATACCAGCTAGAGGGAAGAGGATCAGGACGTCAAGTGTATCTCAGCTACACAGCAAGTTCCAGGCCAGCCTGGGCTACACGAGACCCTGTTTTTTAAAATTAAAAAAACAGGGGGCTGGAGAGATGGCTCAGGGGTTAAGCCTCTGCCTTGCAGGCGGAAGGTCCTGAGTTCAGATCCTAGACCCCACGTATAGACGCCTGGAGGAAGCAGGGGCGGCCTGCGTTTCTGGTCCTGGTAGGGCGGAGCCTGTGAATCCCTGGGCAGAGTAAACAAGGAGGAGGTGGAGGCGTCCATGGTGGTTCCCGAATTCGTCTGTGGTTCTACACACACACACACACACACACACACACACACACACGCATACACATACAATTAAATAAATAATAAATTTTTTAAAAAAATTAAAAAAACAATTGGGAGGCAAGATTTTTACCCTAGACTAGATCTACAGTTACTAAAGTGTTTTTCTATAAAGAATATTTTGAGTCAATGCACCTGCGGCCGGCTTGAGGAATAAGGAGTTTGCAGACTCTCTGATTTCTGCGGACAAATGAGATCTATGAAGGCGGAAGAAGAAAAGGGCCTCTCTTTCTTTCTCCCAGTCTTGGTCTGTTTTTTCATATGAAAAAAAAAAAAAAAAAACAAAACAAAACCCAAGCATGGAGTTTTCAGATCACGGGCAGCCGGGCGTGACGACGGAGAGTCCGCAGCAAGCAGGAGCGCTTCGCACGGGTTCTGGCCCGTGAGATCCGGCGGCTCCCCCGGGTCTCCCCACGCCCCCAGGTCTTCCCACGCCCCTCGCTCTTCGTCCTCCTCTGAGCGCCTCCTCCGTGCCGCCCGTCAAGCCCAGAGGCCGGAAGCCTGAGCCCTGCACGCCGCGGACAGGACCGGACTCGGGGCGACCCGCAGCGGTAACCGCGCGCCCCCCTCGCTTTCCCGGGAGCCCTGGGGCTTCTCCTGCGGGCAGCTTTGCCCTGAGCCCAGCGGGGATCGCAACGGCCACGGGGGGCGCTGGGGCTCCAGCAGCCCGGGAGGGTAGAGGGGTTCCCGGGCTCTGCGCCTTCCGCCGGGGATCGGCCACGCGCGAACCCCACCCCCCACCCCCAAACACACACCTGGGACGAAGCGCTGGCCCCAGGGACCCCGCAGTGAAGCCTCAGAGTCGGGTGAACCCGCGGGGAGTTAGATCTGCTTCTCTGGCCCCAACGCTGCGTTGACCCGAACTCTAACTTCAACCGCCAGGGGCGCGACCGGCCGGCCGCAGGGCCCAGCACCCAAGTCTCCCTGTTCCCCAAGCCTCGAGAACGCCCCCCCACACCTTAAAGCGGCCGCTACCATTGTATTATTGACCCTGTTATTACAGCTTTATTTTATTTTTTCCTTTTTGCTGTGTCTCTACCAAGTTCAAGCTTCGGCGGAGTCACAAGGAATAACATTACAGAAATGGACCCCAGAGGTCTGAACCCCACTCAGCAGGCCACACAAGCGCTTGGACTTGTTCCTTAACTTCACCGTCCCTTGGGGTCCCCGATTCTGGGCTTTCGCTCATTAATGAACCCAGCGGGCATTTCTCTGTAGCTTCGCCCTGTCAGCCTGGAACTGTTGTACTTGGAGTCTTTGGGTCGACCAGGGACAGTGGGTGCCCTAATCAAGGGTGTGGGTCTGTGCGCCATCCGGCACACAGCTCCGGATATCCCCCTCCTTAGAGCCAGAGCTAACCTCTTGCCTTTGCAAGAATCCAGAACCATCCCAGGGAATAGGGTCCGTTGGACTCAGGAGGCAGCTCTCTGAAAACACTGCTTTGTGCTATTCCTCGTAGCTGCCCTGCCTGCTCTGTCTCTTGGACAGTCTCTGGTTTGTTCCTATGCAATTGTTCATCTTCCCTGCAAAGTGATAATGCCAGGAGGATTTCAGGGTAGTCTGCATAGGTGCTAACTGTCCACAGACTTGCTAGAAATGCCTGCACTTAGCCACGACACCACTAAGTCAGGGTTCTTCAGACCCTCATGGTTTGGGGGGGCACTGTGTTAAGCTGCATCTGGCTTCGAGGGTTACTTTGATTTCCTTTCCTTGGCTTGGGCTCTGAATGCTTTCTTGTAGCTTATCATCCCAACACTAGAAGTATCTACCTTGTTTCACTTTCAGGAGATGCTTGGTTTCAAAAGTATCCAATGCTGGTTACTGAGAATAGCTTTGAATGTAGCTCAACACAAAAAAGTAAACTCGGGGCTGCAGAGGTGGCTCAGGGGTTAAGCCTCTGCCTTGCAGGCGGAAGGTCCTGAGTTTGCTGCCTTGCAGGCGGAAGGTCCTGAGTTCGGATCCTAGACGCGGAGGCGGGGGCGGCCTGTGTTTCTGGTCCTGGTAGGGCAGAGAGAGCCTGTGAATCCCCGGGCAGAGTAAACAAGGAGGAGGTGGAGGCGGTCCATGGTGGTTCCCGAATTCGCCCGTGGTTTTTACACACACGCGTGCGTGCGTGCCACAATTGAATAAATTTTTTAAAAAGTAAACTTATTTAAAGCTTTGTGAGCTCCCTCCTTCTCTCTCTGTCTCTCTGTCTGTCTGTCTCTCTCCATTGCATTAATTCTGAAACTTGAACTTGGTAGACAATGGTATCATGTCACAGTATCAGAAGTAAGACATGCCTGGTAGATGATTAAGCTCATCTTGGTCACTAACTTGGATGCACGTGGATAAGTGGTCAACTGAGTGGCCTCGGGCAGCCCAGGTGGGGATCGCCGTGAGGCCAGCAAGTGTTCAGAGACTGTGGTGGAGTGGTCCAGAACTGTAGGGCTGGCAGCGTGGCTGGGTGGCAGAGCACTTGGGTGCCGTGTACAAAGCCTAGGATCCAGCTCTAGCCTCAGGGGGAAGGAAAAGTCAAAAGAAGCTAGAATTCCCATGGGCCAGCGTTAGCTCTTCTTGCAGGCAGGGAGCTGTGCTCTCCGAGGGCACAGAAAAGTCTGAGTGGTATTGAGAGTTATGCCAAGTCAGATTTATCCCCAGAGTTACAGTGGGGCTTCAACACTGGAGCCCCGAATTCATAGCTGTGATCTCTTCCTACCCCCCCTTAAGAAATACGGTCCTGAGTCCCTGTCAGCTAGCCAAAGTCAATTAGCCACGGTCAGATGGCGTGAATGGCACCATGCCAACATCACTAAACCCCCTTCTAGGATCAGGCTGAGAACTCGGCGCTGGTTTATCAAGGATGATGACCAACCGTCCTGATTAGCTCAGGATGAAGGGGCTTCTGACGTCCCAGGCAAACTGGGAGGGGCTGGCCTCATCGTTCTCAACCCTGACATCACAGAGTTGCGCTTCAGCTGTGGTTGACAGATCGCGGACTCAGTGGCCCCTGCAGAAAGTTCCAGGTTCTTAAAGGTCCCAGGACAAGCGCTTCATCATGATGGACAGAAGCAGGGGCAGACTATTAAGAAGCTGCAGTAAAAAGAAAAAAAAAAGAAAAAGAAGTTGCACTCTTCAACAGAGAGGGAGTGGGCCAGAGCTGAGAGGAAGGTTAGAAAGCTCCAAGGGTCTGTGTCTGAAGGATTTCCACCCTTCATGGTCACGGGCACAGCGCTGGCTTCTTGCTTATTTGCATATTACGGGCTCCTCTCCCCCACGCACTCTGTCTTACTTGTAGGTTGTGAGACTTGTGGTCGTCCTGTTCTCCAATTGGTTCCTTTCATATGGTGGTGTCACAGCCTGACGCTGAAGGGTTTTTTTTTTTTTCAGCTCATTTCCCTCCTTTTCTAATTTCATTGATATTAAAGCTTCCGAAGTGATTCCCACGAACTACCAGAGTAAGCGAGATGCTCGTGCCGAAGTGTGGTGATCTAGTGACAGGCTTGTTTTCTGACCTCCACGGGCACAACCACCCCTTTCCATATTGATGAGTAAAGTTTTTTTTAAAGATATTTATTTAGAGAGAGAGAGAGAGAGAGAGAGAAACATTCATGTGCACAGGTGGAGGCGAGAAAATAACTTTTAGAAGTCAGTTCTCAGTCTGGGGAGATTGGCTCAGGGTTCAGGACTCCCGCCTCCCCCTCCAAGGCTTCCTGAGCTCCGGCTTTTCCCAGCATGCTCCAGTACCCTCTCTCCAAGGCGTCGTGGAATTGCCTGATGAGCATTGGAGGGATCCAGGACCCGACAAAGCTGACCTGTGCCTCATCCGGGCCTGCTGGCGCCTTGTTGGGACATAAACCCCAGTGATTGACAGCTCAGACGTCAGCTGTGTGTGCCCCGCTTTGTCCTGTGGGGTGCTGGGAGCTGGAAGCCAGCCGCATCTGTCCCCCCCTCCACAGGCTTCCAGGACCATGTGGTACATCAGCACCCGCGGAACGGCCCCACGGGTCAACTTCGAGGGGGCCCTGTTCTCTGGCTATGCACCGGATGGGGGTCTCTACATGCCAGAGTCGCTCCCGCAGCTGGACAGAGAGACGCTGCGCCGGTGGAGCGCGCTTTCCTATCCAGACCTGGTGAAGGAGCTGTGCGCCCTCTTCATTGGTCCTGAGCTCATCCCCAGAGATGACGTAAATGGTGAGCCCCTCGCCTCCTGTCCCTCCCAGCTCGGTACCCATTCCCCGAATCGTAAGTCCAGTACACCAGCACTCGACCTGCATCCCTTAAACTTTGGGGACTTTTTCCTTGATCCTAAAATCTCAGAATATGCAGAAAAGGCTCTTTTCAACTTCTACCTCTAGAGAGACAGACAGACAGACAGACAGACAGACACACACACACACACACACACACACACACACACACCAGGACTAAAGCTTTTCCAGACATCCTGAATCCTTCAGTTGTGAGCCCTTCCCTTCCATGGCAAACAGCAGCTTACTATTTTGTTTCCATGAATGGAAATTCCACAAGGAACCCGGAGAATGCCTCAGACCTACTCAGACCAGTTCGTGTCAAACCATACTGTGCTGTTGATTTCCCTTGGGGTCTCAATTAAAAAGCAGGTTCCGATTCAGCAGGTCTGGGTTAAGGGTCAGAGTTCTGCGTTTCTATCACGTGCCCAGATAAGACTATGACTCATGGGTCCACGGACCACACTTTGAGTAACAGACAAGAAGGGACATCCCGGGGCTGGAGAGATGGCTCAGGGGTTAAGCCCCTGCCTTGCAGGCAGAGGTCCTGAGTTCAGATCCTAAATCCCACGAATGAACACCGGGGGGGGGGGGGGGGGGGGGGTAAACGGGGGCAGACTGCGCTTCTGGTCTTGGTGGGTGGAGCCTGTGAATCCCCGGGCAGAGCAAAAAGGAGTTAGAAGCAGCCCACGATGATTCCCGAATTCACCCTTGGTTCTACACACACACACACACACACACACACACACATACTCACACACACACACAATTGAATAAATGAATAAAAAAAATTTAAAAAGAAAAGAAATCCATTAGGTAGTGGTAGGTGTTGGGGAAAAAGAAGGACCACCCAAAATGCAGTCCGGCAATCAACAGTAGTGATGTTGCTTGCTAGATATCTCAGACTCCTTGGGACCTACTGTCCCGGGCTCTGCTCTTTAACTGGATCCCAGGCTAGTGTCTCTCTTATCTCCCTTCCCCACCACTACCCCAACCCTCTCCTGCCACAAGCCCTTTTCTTAGAGTTCTCTCCATTCGCTTTTGTTTGGTGCCCCACTGAGTTTGGTCCACCAACCAAAGTCTGAGTTCAGTTCCCGCGTGCCCATGTTCTGTCACCATGTTCTGTCACCATGGATACGAGAGTTAGAATGGCAAAGAACAAATAAAATTGTTTTACCTTGAGAAAGGAAAATGAAAAAGACCAGACATTGATTTGTTAGGTAATTGACTGTACTGGAGTTGACTCTCTGTTGGAATGAAGAAGTAGAGAAATGAAATCTTTCTACAACCATTCCTGTTCTCTCCGAGAATCCATTGACTGTCTGAGCGGTTCAGTGCGTGTTTTGCTAGACTTTTTTCCTAGGCAGATGTTTTTCTCTTCCTAAGGGAAATCATCTCAGATCTAACTTCCTGGGCTTTTTAGCTGGGAGTGGGAGACGAAAACTCTCAAAAGATGGGAAGAGAACTCAAGGGTTGATGCTCTTCACCCACCCTCTGCTCCTCCCTTTCCTAGATCTGATTGACCGAGCCTTCGGCCGATTCCGCCGCAGAGAAGTGGTTCACCTGTGCCGGCTGAAGAACGGGCTGAACGTGTTGGAGCTGTGGCACGGAGTGACATACGCCTTTAAGGACCTGTCCCTGTCCTGCACTGCTCAGTTCCTGCAGTACTTCCTGCAGAAACGGGAGAAGCATGTCACCATCGTGGTAGGTGGGTGTTGCTGGGTCAGGCTGGTAATACTCTACGAGCCCCTCCCCCATCCATGACTGACAGGCAACGGGTCCAATCTTGCGCAGGCTTGGTGCGGGGACTCTACAGCCATTATGAGTTCACGATTGCAATACACCTACCAGTCCATTACCTAATGGATTTCTCTTCTTGCCACTCAAAGTGTGGGTCACAGGCCAACAGCGGTAGTCTCATCTGCACACGTGGTAGAAGTGCGGAACTCTCATACTTAACCCAGACCTATTGAATCAGCATCTGTTTTTCTATTGAGATTCCTTAGTGCCCAGAATATGGCATTTCACAGCCCTCTTCCATCTTCTGACTCTGACGTTCTGTCCGCTGTGTCTTCTTGATGCTCTCTAAGCCCTGGAGGGGGCAATATAGATGTCCTGCCCAGGACTGAGCACTCAACAGTCACTTATTCTCAGTGCCTCGAGCAACCAAGAATCTCCGTATTCACTGCCAAAAGAAGCTTCTCTGGTCAAGGCTGAGAACAGAGCCTGACTAATGACAGCAGCGTGGATCTTTAGAAGGCATTCTGACAGCACGTCCATTTAGCAAAGCAGCTGTAGTAGGTGCCCTCGTAGGGCATGTGACCTCCCCAGTCATGGGTTTTTGACCAGGTTTGCAGTACCAGGCATGAATGCCCTCCGTGGAGTAGGCCTCAAATCTAAGCAGAACGTGGTTGGTTACCCCTGTAGCCGTTATGCCACTATTGCAGCAGTGGTTCTATCTTGATTGGCAGGTTGGCGTTGTATCACAGACGAGGTCCACAGCCGGAGAAAACTTGATAAGTTTCTTTTAGCAGCCTGCAGAGCATCACTTTACTTCTTTACCATGTACACGACCGCGGAAGGGGCTTCCAGTTCAGCTCCAGTTTGATTTCAGGGTGTTATTTTTAATTTTGAGTATTTTCATTAGCGAGCGAGAGAGAGAGAGAGAACATGCATGCATGCCACAGTGCACAGTGCATAAGCGGAGGTCAGAGAACAACTTTCAGAAGTCGGTTCTCTCCTTCCATCATCTTGGCTTCCAGGGTTAACTCAGGTCACCAGGTCTGCAAGCAGTGTCTTACCCACTGAGCTATCTCCCTGGTCCTAGAATGCTATTTTTAAGCATACATGGAATGCTTGGGATTAGATGGTACCAAGTTGATTGATATCAGGAATTTGATCTATGTTATTTGTGGGCCTTAGGCTAAGTACTAAGTTCCTGTCTTTGGCAACAATGCTTTAAGGTCCACTTCTTTCTTCCTCCACCCCCCTTGTTCTTTTCTAGGAACTTCTGGGGACACGGGGAGTGCTGCCATTGAGAGCGTTCAGGGAGCCAAGAACGTGGACATCATTGTGCTGCTGCCCAAAGGTCACTGTTCAAAGATTCAGGAGCTCCAGATGACCACGGTGCTGACCGATAATGTCCACGTGTTTGCAGGTGGGTGTTGGGTGCACAGTCCTACCTTGACTGAGTCTGTTTGACAGGTAGACTGGGACGGAACTCTTCAACCAACCAATTGATCATCTTTCTTTTCTTTATCTTTATTAGTCATGTTTGGAGGCGGCTTAGCTTAGCTCTGCACAGTTTTCCGGCTCCTAAAGGTGACAGGCCTTTAGGTTCGTTATGACCATTATATGGGCCGTGAAGGTTTGAAGTCACCTACTACAGAAGGCTCCGTACAGGTAGCGCCCACCTGCTGGTGTCCAGTCACACAGAACCCGAGCCAAATGACTTGTGTTTTGTGCCAAAGCCTGAAGTTTCATATTTAGGAGAATGTATCAGTGCATGTTGGTGGTTCAGCTGCTACCAGTAGCGAGGCCGTGCAGTGATGGTAGGTCTGAGGATTTGAAATAAGAAGTGATTCACTGGTTCTCATCACCAGTTACAGTATAGTTGTCATATAATGAGCTCCTCGGCCGTAGTAAGGCAACTATAGAATTTTGTGGTTGGATAAAGGAGAAAGCCATCTCACTTCATGTCATACTGTCTATTCCAAATGGGTCTGGTTAGGGAGACTGATAGTGGGAAAAGATGGGGTGAGCATGGAGTTTGTCATACTTCCATCAGCGTGTTGCTGATAAATTCATGACCTGACAGCGTAGGGAAACAAGAGGGTTTTATTCTTTCTTACGATTCTGGTTACCATTCTGAGTCCAGCTTGGCAGAAGCGCTCACACCAACACCAGGAGTTGAGGGAACTGGCCATACCATATCCACAGGGTCGCTGAGGGGCAAACCTCACTTGCCAGACTGCAAGTCTGTCCAGAGGATGCTGAAAAAAATGCCAGCTCCCTCCATCTTCCCCAAGGATCGATCCCATCCTTTACGGCTGGGTCTTTCCTCGTAAAGACCATCTTCGGCAGATTCGCTCAGCGCTTAACTCTTAATTCTTTACAAGTGTGCCCAGAGTTCAGCCTTCAACTGTCAAGTTGCCGCCTACATATCCAACACGGTGTGGTTTCCCTTTGCGATCTCTGGGGTGGACCATGTGCGTATTGGTTTTCCATTGTGTGGTTTGGAAGCGCAGAGTAATCAACAGGCCCTAGATATTTGTTGATTGCATTATTTGAGATGCTTTTGGCTGGAAATAGTAGAAGCTCCAACTCAGACCAGTTTTTAAATTTTATTTATTGAATGAATTCGGTGTGTGTGTGTGTGTGTGTGTGTGTGTGTGTGTGTGTCCCAGGTTTAAAGAATAATTTCCAGCTTCTACAACCGGGTGTTCAGAGTGGAATGGGCTCTTACATGGTTGATTCGAGGACTCCACACTACCCTCAGGATCCCAGACACTCTCCTTCTTTGCTGCCTTCCCCAGCCTAGGCTCATTTCTCTTGATATCGTAGGATGCTCACTTGGGGTAACCAGGTCTCCCATTCCCTATGACTCTTTCTCTAGAGCCCCCCAAAAGAGCTCCTTGAGTCTTGTGACCCCTGAATTTCTCACATGCCCGTCTTGGACCTAACCCCTGATCCCGTGGGAATGTGAGGCACAATAACCGAGCTACCTTGAGGAATGATTATGTGGGATTGATTGGGGAATACATTGGTAAGTCTACCTAACAATCCCTCCCATAAATTAAACTACAGCGCACACTCAGCTTCAGAGAGACGTTCTGCCCAGGCAAGCTTACCTAGGGATTCGAATACCCAGCCTTGGAAGTCAAACGAGGGCAGCCATAGAGAAATGGTGGCCATTTCCTTCCAGCCCAGGTCAATCTGTTAAGTGAAGAATTTCTCCTTTGGAAAAGAGTAGAGGACATGGGCATGGGGTACATGGGGTACCCCCGAAAGCTGACATGTTGCATCCCCAGACATGTTCCATCCCCAGAAACCTACATGGTGGAAGGAGAGAACTGACTTCTGAGAGTTGCCCTCTGACCTCCACCTACGTGCTGTGGCTTGGCATGACCTTCCTCTGTGCCTCTCTCTAGCACTGGCAGGAATACTGGAAGCAGCAGGTAGTCATGGGTGCGAGCACGTTGAGACGTGGGGTGTACGCCTGTGGAGTTTAGCAGAAAGTGTGAAAAGCCAAGTCACAGTGCACGGAAGTAAAGATGCAAAGGCGCAAAGGTCGATCTAAGCTGCCTGGAAGGTGGGCTCAAAGCAGGGCTGACCGCCAGGGGCTTCTCGCCACCAAGCGCCGACTTCTCCCCGCAGTGGAGGGCAACAGCGACGAGCTGGATGAGCCCATCAAGGCTGTGTTTGCCGACGTGGCCTTTGTCCGGAAGCACAACCTCATGAGCCTCAACTCCATCAACTGGTCCCGGGTCCTGGTGCAAATGGCCCACCATTTCTTCGCGTACTTCCGGTGTGCCTCCTCCCTGGACACGCATCCTCTGCCTCCTGTGGAAGTGGTTGTGCCGACGGGGGCTGCTGGTAACCTTGCAGGTAAGGAGACTCCTCGGTGTGTGTGTGGGGGGGGTCGATCTTTTCAGAAAACCACTGGTCTTTACATGTTTCCTCTAGGTAGGAAGGAAGGAAGGAAGGAAGGAAGGAAGGAAGGAAGGGGAAGGAAAGGAGGGAGGAAGGAAGGAAGGAAGGAAGGAAAGGAAGGAAGGAAGGAGAGAAACAGAAAGAAAGAGAGAGAGAAAGACGAGAGAGAAAGAAAGAGAAAAAGAGAGAGAGAAGAAGAAAGAAGAAAGAGAAAAGAAAGAGAAAAAGAAAGAAAGAGAAAAAGGGAAGAAAGAAGAAAGAAGAGAAAGAAGAAAAAGAGAAAAAAGAGAAAGAAAAGAAAAAGACAAGAAGAGAAAAGAAGAAAGAAGAGAGAAAGAAAAAGAAAGAAAGAGAGAAAGAAAAGAAAGAGAAAGGAAGAAAGAGAAAGAAGAAGAAAGAAAAAGAAAAAGAAAGAAAGAAAGAAAGGAAGAAGAAAAGAAAGAAAAAGAAAGAAAAAAGAGAAAGAAAAAAAAAAAGAAAGAAAGAGAAAGAAAGAAAGACAGAGAAAGAAAGAAAAAGAAAGAAAGAAAGAAAGAAAGAAAGAAAGAAAGAAAGAAAGAAAGAAAGAAAGAAAGAAAAAAAGAAAGTCATGAGAAAGCGGGTCATGTTTTCATGTTCCAAAGGCAACAGGCACCCACAGAGACGGGCCCAGAATATCAAGTTTTAGTAACTTGGGAGACGAGGGGCTCTGGCTGCAGGCACCCAGTGGGGGCTTCAAGCCTCTAACCAGCTGCAATTACTGGTTTGCTCAGCAGAGACAAAAGTCAAGGCTGAGCTGCGGAAGGACTTTGCTCCCACTCGGCCAGCTGCCTGCCGAGGGGTACGACGTGTTCTCACAGTGCCCCGGGACCATGCAGGCAGGGAGGGCTCTGGACTTGGGATTCTGGCCTCTGGGCAGCGCGTTGCTGGAAGCCTGGCTGTAAAAAGAAGATTGGACGGAGGCTTATCATATCTCTGGGGACTGCTGGGAGGGGCGAGTATGGTGTGTGTGTGTGTGTGTGTGTGTGTGTGTGTGTGTGTGTGTGTGAACTTTGTGCAAGTGAGGTGCCGTAGAGCCAGACGCATCTTAAGTGCACATGCTATACCGCAGGCGCTATGCTCAATGCTTCTCCTGTGTTAACGACGTCATGGACCCTGTCGTCACAGTTAGTTGTCCCTTGGTGCAAAGGGGTGAATGGTTCTAGGGATCTTTGGGATACCAAAATTTGCAGGTGCTCTATCCTCTGACATGCCATAGCATTCGCGTGGAACTTAGATATTTGTTCTGTATCCCTCCAAGTTACTTGTAAGAACTAAGACAATAGGATTAGGGAGATAGTTCAGTGGTTAAAACCTTTGCCTCATGAGCAAAAGGACCCAGCTTGGATCTCCAGGTCCCACATTAAAAAAAAAAAAAAAAAAAAAAAAATGCCAGTGGTCCTTTCTGGCCCCGGAGGCAGAACCTGGGAAACCCCAGAGCAAAGCAATGAGGTGGAGCAATCCAAGACGATTCCTGATGTCCCTCTTGGGCCTCCACAGGCACACACACTCAGGTGTGTTATTATACGACCACATCCACACACATGTATACCTACCCACATGCAAACATATACACACATACATATAACACATATACACACATATATAGGCATGCATCCACATGCAAAAAACTCATAAAATATATAGACACCGTCTAGATAGTCATTACAGTTTGGGGGAATAATGACCAGAAAACAAAAACTGCACATTTAGTACAGATACAATTTTTTTTTCCCCTTAAAGCAGGGTCTCACTATGCAACTCAGGGCTGGTTTTGAACTCATGGTGTAGCCTAGG
The DNA here is from genome assembly GCA_023101885.1 of Typhlomys cinereus. Taxonomy (NCBI): domain Eukaryota; kingdom Metazoa; phylum Chordata; class Mammalia; order Rodentia; family Platacanthomyidae; genus Typhlomys; species Typhlomys cinereus. The sequence continues at coordinate 2,769,625 of JALPQD010000068.1, read as the reverse complement.
CTAGCCTTGAAACCTCCATCCATTTCTTGACCTGGCTAGCCTTGAAACCTCCGTCCATTTCTTGACCTGGCTAGCCTTGAAACCTCCGTCCATTTCTTGACCTGGCTAGCCTTGAAACCTCCGTCTCTTTCTTGACCGCTGAGATCGTAGGATGCGTCATCCTGTCTCGCTTCAGAGCATTTGATTTGCAGTCAGCGGAGTCGGTCGATTCGATGCTGTGGATGTAGAAGCTTCACTGTTGACTCCATCTTAGAATGACTCAAGTCAAGTGAGCTTGTGCCCGGTGACACAGTGGGCCAGTAGCAGAGGCCAGGGAGAGTCCAGGAAGGGCTGTCGCCAGTGTGCCGGTGATGGTGTTGCTGTTCGCAGTAGCTCTTTCTGATATCTCACAGCTTCTCACAGTTTCCACAAGTGGTTTCCGTGACACCCCACAAGCATCCCAGTGATTCGGAAACCCCTCGACTTCCAGGACAGGAAGAGGGCACGGTGGGCTGGCACTTAGGGAAAGGAGAGTGGTCTGTTCGCTGCCCACATGAAGCCCACGTTTCCCTTTCTGTCACCTTCTAGCTGGCGATGTCGCCCTGCTCCGCAGCACTTGGCACAAAACAATGAACACAGGCGGGTGTCCGCAGAGGGTTTTCCTGCCGGGCCTTTCTCCACTGGGACCCATCCAACTTCTGGTCCCCAGTCTCTCGGAAACTTCTCATCCTCCTCTTCACTGACTGAACATCATGTGTGTGTGTGTGTGTGTGTGTGTGTGTGTGTGTGTGTGTGTGTGTGAGTGTGTGTTTTGCATGTGGGTGAGTGTGTGTGTTTTGCATGTGGGTGAGTGTGTGTTTTGCATGTGGTGTGTGTTTGCATGTGTGTGTGTGTGTTTTGCATGTGGATGAGTGTGTTTTGCATGTGGGTAAGTGTGTGTGTTTTGCATGTGGGTGAGTGTGTGTTTTGCGTGTGTGTGTGTGTGTGTGTGTGTGTGTGTGCATGTATACAAGAGGTGGCTTGAGTGTGTGCGCCTGTAGAGGCTCAAGGGTGACATCAGGAATCATCCTGGGTCACTTTTCTACCTTCCTGCTTTGCTCTGAGGTTTCCCAGGCTCTGCCTTCCAGAGCTGGAACCACAAGCCATAGTCATATCTGCCAACTTTATTTGTTTATTTAAAACACCAGTGTTTTATGAATGTGCATGTCATCCCTATGCAGAGGCCATGCTAACCTTCTCCGTATCCTTCCAATGTTAGCATATGTGCTGTCGAAGCAGTACTATCATCTATCTATCTATCCATCTATCCATCTATCTATCTATCTATCTATCTATCTATCTATCTATCTATCTATCTATCTATCTATCTATCTATCCATCCATCCATCCATTCATCTATCTATCTATCATTTATTTGTTTTGCTTGTGTGTGTGTGTGTGTGTGTGTGTGTGTGTGTCTCAGAGGGCACTGTCTGTCATTGTGGAAGCCTAAAGGTAACTTTGGAAATCATCCTGGATTGCTTCCACCTCCTTTTTTGCCTTGCTCTGTGATTTCCCAGGCTCTGCCCACCAGGGCTTAAAGCGCAGGCTGCTGCTGTTTCTGCCTGGCGTTTTTTTTTTGTGAGACCTAGGATCCGAACTCAGGACCTTCTGCTTTTGAGGCAGAGTCTTAACCCCTGAGCCACCTCTATAGCCCCCTGTTGGGCATTTTTTAACGTGGAATCTGGTGCTCTGCACTCAGGTCCCTTTGCTTGCGAGACGAAGACTTTAATCACTGAGCCATCTCTCCAGACCCTTCATTAAATATCTCAATATTTTCCTGAAGATCCAGGAAACTATGAGAATGTGAAAGGGCTTTCCAAAGTTAAGAATGATATTAATGAGACCAAATAAAGAAAGAAAGAAAGAAAGAAAGAAAGAAAGAAAGAAAGAAAGAAAGAAAGAAAGAAAGAAAGAAAGAAAGAAAGAAAGAAAGAATAAGGAGAAAAGGGCTGGAGAAGCAGCTCAGTTGTCTTCCAGGCATGAAGTCCTGGGCTCAATCCTCGATACCACATTCAACAGGTACCGCACATCTGGAATCCTAGCACCGCCTGTCTCTTGTTTTCAAAAAAATGTCAAAGTTGGACTGGAGAGATGGCTCAGGGTTAAGGCTCTGCCTCGTAAGCAGAAGGTCCTGAGTGTGGATTCCAGGTCCCATGCAAAAGCCCCGGGGAGAGGAAATGGCAGCTTCCTGTCCTGGTGAGCGGAGCCTGGGAAACTCCAGAGCAAAGCAAACAGGAGGTAGAAGCAATCCAGGGTGATTCCTGAGGTCACCCTTGGGCCTCCACAGGGACACACGGTGCCTTCTGATACTCACCACACACATGCAAAAAAAATTTAAAAAGCTAAAGTTTCTCAGTTTTAATGAAACTCAAGTTTAAAAATACTTTTTGTCTTGTCCAAAAACCTGTCTGGTCTCCTCCTGTGCTGTCTGAAGCCGGGTGTATTGCTCAGAAGATGGGGCTGCCCGTCCGCCTGGTGGTATCCGTGAACCGCAACGACATCATCCACAGGACCCTCCAGCGGGGAGACTTCTCTCTGTCGCAGGCTGTCAGGCCAACCTTGGCCTCTGCTATGGACATTCAGGTGAGCCCGTTGGGAGGTGAGAAGACCTGGCCGGGGTGTTGGTCGGCTGGGGTAGATGAAATCAGGGTGGCCCGAGACTCTGCCTGTCTGCCCAGGTGCCCTATAACATGGAGAGGGTCTTCTGGCTGCTGTCTGGCTCCAACAGCCAGGTGACAAAAACCCTCATGGAGCAGTTCGAAAGGACCCGGAGCCTGCAGCTACCCAAGGAGCTTCACAGCAAGGTCAGTCGCGATGCACCCTGCAAAGGAAGGGCGGGGATGCAGCCACGCAACAGACTTGGGGTTTGGAAGGGCAAAGGAGGAAGACCTACCTCTGTTTCCTAAGCGCTTGCATGTTGCACGGTCCAGAGAATGATCTAGGGTAGCCGTGTCATTGGTTTTTTTTTTTTTTTTAATGAGTTGAGTTTGTTAAGTAAAACCAAGAGAGTAAATTACCAATGGCTGATAAAGAGACGTCGCTAGCAAAACATCGAATTGGGGGCTGATGCTCAACCAGCAGCAGAAATGGCTGCAGAAGCCCCCAGGAGGCGGTCAACTGGGGTTCCCCATGGGGAGAGTCCCGGGAGGGCAGAACGTCCCCTCCGTGAGGCTTCCAAGTGAATGTGGGGAGCATCTCGCACGCGGCCAGCAGGGATGGACTAGGGAAGGCTCAGCGTCCTGCTGAGAGCCCTGCAGGGCAAAGCCTTCTCTCCCCAGGTGGGCTTCCGACTAGCCGACCCCACTGCAGGCATCTCTGTGTCCCGGGGCGAGCAGTAGCTGGATCTTCAGCTTTGGAAGGCGCCTGGGGTGCGGTACCCCCAGCCGTGTTCAAGGACACAGCGTTCTCACTCCTGGCACTTTACCCCACATTCTCAAAGGTGGGGGGCTGCATATCCTATCACCCTCTTTCCTCCTTCCCATGAGGATGCGGGTAGAGGGAGCCAACCCTGGACAAGGGGTCTTAGAGGTCACTTTGAAGTGACATGCGTGTGTCTGAAGTATGTTAGGGGGCTACGCCCACTCTCAGAGTCAGCCTCTCGGTGCATTTAAACAGCACACGGCAGTTTGCCAATATCATGCACACTGCAGTTCACCGCAGATCAGCTGCTTTTACGGTCACGTTGACCCAGTGAGGAGAGTGTGGTGCAGACAGTCTGGCTTAGCCTCTGTCTGGTTGTGAACATTGAGCCAGCTTCTTTTTGAAAAAAAAAATTTTTTTTTAAATTCTTTGACAATCTCTCTTTTTTTATTATTATTTATTCAATTGTGCATGTACGTGTGTGTGTATGTATGTGTGTGTAGAACCACGGACGAATTTGGGAACCACCATGGACGCCTCCACCTCCTCCTTGTTTACTCTGCCCCGGGATTCACAGGCTCCGCCCTACCAGGACCAGAAGCGCAGGCCGCCCCCGCTTCCGCCTGGTGTCTATACGTGGGATCTGGGATCCGAACTCAGGACCTTCCGCCTGCAAGGCAGAGGCTTAACCCCTGAGCCACCTCTCCAGCCCCTCTAGCTCGTATTCTATAATTTATTTACTTATTGTGCACAAGAGCGCGTGTGTGTGGAAGTCAGAGGACAGCCTTGGTCTTTCTGGTTACACGACACAAAACACAATTTTGCTTGGTCAGTGTCTCTCTTGGAGGTTTTTTCTTAAAACCGGCCCTGGTTCTTTAAGCTGAAATAGTCCCATGAAAACAGGGGTGGAATTCCTCTCGTTTGGAGTCTTGCTGCTTTTGATGCAGACAATATCAGTTTATTTGGTTGATGGTCTGTTAGGACATCGATATCCCTCCTCTTCATGGAAAGAGATAGTCCACAAAATCAGATTTCTATCTCCCATTTGTTCATTTTCTCCCTGGCTATCCACATAGAAGACAGCCCATTTGCTAGAGGGACATCCATCCATCAGTCCATCCATCTATCCATTCATCTATCCTTCCATCTATCCATCCAGTCATCGATCCATCCATCCATCCACCCACCATCCATCCATCCATCCATCCATCCATCCATCCATCCATTCATCCATCCATCCGTCCATCCATCCATCCATCCATTCATCCATCCATCCATCCATCCATCCATCCATTCATCCATCCACCCACCATCCATCCATTCATCCATTCATCCATTCATCCATCCATCCATCCATCCATCCATCCATCCATCCATCCATTCATCCATCCATCCATGCATCCATTCATTCCTCTATCCATCCATCCATCCATCCATCCATCCATCCATCCATCCATCCATCCATTCATCTGTCCATCCATCCATCCATCCATCCATCCATCCATCCATCCATCCATTCATCTGTCCGTCCGTCCATCCATCCATCCATCCATCCACCCACCATCCATCCATCCATCCATCCATTCATCCATCCATCCATGCATCCATTCATTCCTCTATCCATCCATCCATCCATCCATCCATCCATCCATCCATCAATTCATCTATCCATCCATCCATCCATATATTCATCAATCCATCCATCCATTCATTAATCTATCTATTCACCCATCCATCCATCCATTCATCTGTCTCTCTGTCCATCCATCTATCCACCCATCCATTCACTGGTGTTGTCTATCCACTATGACCCAAGAACTATGCTAGGTGCTGGAAATACAAAGACAAAATCCATCCATCATGCTGAGTGATATATCTCAGTGATAGAGCACACGTTTAACATGCATGAGGTTCTGGGTTCATTCCTGGCACTGGGAGCAGGAAAAGGAGGAAGAGGAAAACGAATAAGAAAATATGGGGGGGGGCAGGTTTAAAAAAAAAAACAAACTAAACCACGTGGTCTGTGATTCATCCGCATCAAGTTCAGAGCGCTCTGTTCAGAGCACTGCATGACTTCCCGGGCAAGCTGCTCCCGAGTTGGGTGGGAAGTGAGGGGCAGTTTCCACACTAGGAAGTGGGCGTGGCGAAATCTTTGAACACCCTTGGTCCCATCAGACTGTGGAATGACACAACATACTGATGGATTCATGAGCCAAATCCATTTCAGATGTCCCCGTTAGACTGCATTGTGGCCGATAAATTTGCAGCCGAAAGGTTTATAGAACAAGGGGGTTTTATTCCAGCTTATGCTAGCCCAGTTACAGCCACTTGTGCAGCTTGGCAGGAGAGCTCACACCAACACCAAGGAGCCTAAGGACCTGGACACACCACAGCCACATATCCACAGGACTGCTGAGAGAGGGACAATCTCTGCTTGCCAGACCAGCACGTCTGGTCAAGTATATAGGACACCAACTTTCTTAACCAGTTCCCTCCATCTTATTCATCTGTCCAGTGCCTAGTCCCGCCCGCCATGAGCTGGGCCTTCCCCATCCATTAGACAATCTCCTGCAGGTTCTCTCTGGGCTTAATTCAACTTCTAATCCTCCACACATATTCCCAGAGCTGGACCCCCAACCGTCAGGTTGATACCGGTATCTAACTATGACAGGTGTAGTGATCTAAAAACGCCAGTGTGTCCTGTCTTCAAGTTGAACACGTCGGCTCCGAGCTGGACAACCAAGTCTCAAGACTCCACTTGTATTGCTAGTGGTTTGGCTGTGATGTGGGCTGGGGAACTGGAGTCTGCCTGTCTCTCCAGCCCTGACCCGCCCACCTTCTTTCCCCTCATCCTTCAGCTGTCAGAGGCTTTAACCAGCTCTGAGTCAGTGTCGGATGAAGCCATTACCCGGACCATGGGCCGCTGCTGGGAGGAGAACCAGTACCTGCTGTGTCCTCACTCGGCCACAGCCGTGAGCTACCATTACCAGCTAGACCGACAAGGGGCAGACCAGGTACCCATGGTGGGGGGCAGGGCATCTGGGGTCCCTTGATGCTTAAATGCCCTCTTCTTCTTCAAAGAGGGCACAAAGGACCTAGGACAGTGACTTTGATGGCTGTGGTGGGTTCTCTGGTAAACTACACCGGAGAACCGTGGATCTAGGAGAGGAAGTGTGAACTATATTCTAACAACGGGAAACCAACCAAATTGCACTGTAGGGTGATGGGAGGTGAGACGGGTCTTCAGCCAGGAGCACTTTCCTAGGTGAGTCGTTTTGTTCAGGAACTTCAAGACATTGATCACGCCTGTCTCTTTTCCCTCTGTGCCCCATCCCACCTCTCCCCTTTCCCCTGGTCCTTCCTCCTTTGCCTCCCCTCCACCTCCCCCCTCCTCAACAGCACCCCTCGGTGTTGCCTGGCCCCCGCCTCTGCCGCCAAGTTCCCAGAAGCAGTCCTGGCTGCGGGGCTGACCCCCGAGATTCCTGCAGAGATCCTGGCCCTGGAAGGCAAGGAGACCCGCTGCACCCCGATGCGGAGAGGGGACGACTGGACACGGATGCTTCGGGACACAATCGAGGCCCTGAGCCAGCGGTGGGAGAAGGGGTGGGCCTCAGAGCAGCCGGGCCACCACTGACCTCCTCTTAACGTTTCCCCTCCCAGACAGCTGTGCCCTTGGGCAGCTCGAGTCCTAGAGCATTTCCTGGGGACAACTAGTGTAGGAGTCCCACAGGTCTGCAAATGATGAGGCCTGAACGCAAGGTTGATGTCGGCTTCCGGTGGTTAAGACTCCGGACCCAAGACGTAGGGCTGCTCATCCCCACCTTAGCAGATACCTAGGGGCTTACGCTCTCTGACTCAGTCTATGGGGCCGTCAAACCTCATCCAAAGCTTTGATCTCACCCTTCCCTCCTCCCAGAAGAGTGTGCGACTTCGGTATTGGAAATCCCTGAAATAAAAGCGCTGTCCAGTTGCATGGCCGCCGGGCAGATCCCTCCTGGGCAGAGATGCAGGAAGATGGACAGTCCTGCTAGCTACGGAGGGGTGACCCACAGCCCCTTGCAGGGGCAGCAGAGCAGGTGTGTGGGTAGGGGGGTTGGTGCCTGTGGTCCAGACAGATGCTGAAGCAGGTATCACATAAAACAGAAAGCCACTGTTGCAGTCCACCTGCATGGTTGCTGATAAATGACCATCAAACAGCTTAAGGGAACAAAGGTTTATTCTCTCTTACGATCCTGGTTATAGTTCTCAGTTCAGCTTGACAGGAGAGCACGCACCAACACCAGGGCCGAGGGAACTGGCCGCACCATCACCACATAACGGCTGAGAGAGGGACGATCCTTACTTGCCAGACCAGCATGTCTGCCCAATTGAATAGAAAGATGCCAACTCTCTCAACCAGCTCTCCATGATTTATTCCAGGGCCTAGTCCCACCCACCATGGGCTGGACCTTCCCCATCAGCTAGACAATCTCTTGCAGGTTTGCTCTGGGCTTAACTCAACCACTAATTCTCTACACATGTGCCCAGAGCTCAACCCTCAACTGTCAAGTTGACGCCTGTGCCTAACTATGACAGCCACCATGCATCAGTGAAGCAACCTAGTGACACTGTAAATTGCCCTGTTTTCCATAAGTTTGGTGCCCTACCAATTTTATGACCAGTTCATATCTTATAGGCAGCGGGAGGGGCTTACGGTGGACTGAAGCCCACGGATGTCAATATCGGCTTCATGTACTGGATACTGTGCTTCATTCTAGAATGAGAAGGGGGAGGGGTTGGCAATATGTCTCAGCAGGTAAAAGTGCTTTCTGCTGAGCCTCATGACCTGAGATGATCTCTAGAACCCACTTGGTAGGAGACAAAAGGATAGGGGCAAATAGAGGGATTTTGTTGCCACTAGAGGGCGCTGCAGTCCCAGCCATTAGGTGTGTTACGCGCTCCTCCAGTGGGCCTCTCGTTTCCACCCTTCCAGCTGGGGTCAACCCAGGCCAGGTTGGCCACAACAGGATGATAATGAGAAAAAGACAAAATACAGAAAAGCTGGGATCAGGTGGTCTTCCAGCCAGGATGGAGACTCAGGAGCCCTGCTCCGTCCAGGTGTGTTAATTGTATAGGCAAGCTGATAGTAACTGTATCTGTGGCTTATGGGGCCTGGGAGGCGTGGTTTTCTTGCAGCACGCAGCGTGTTCTGTAGGAAGGTCAGCTACATCTAAGCACGCGTACCTGGAGAACTGAGGCAGACAGGGCTTTGCCCACGGTCACCGCCCTGCTCTAGCTTTGAGGGACGGGCCTTTGCCACAGCCACAGCCGCTCCCCGCACAGGTTTCTGCCTGGCGTGTCCCATGAGAACAGGGCTGCCCTGGTGCCTGGAGGTTGAGGCTGGAAGATGGAGGCCGACTCCTGGAAAGATGGACACTGCAGCCTGTCATGCAGTGCCAGGAGAGAGGGTGGCATGCCGGACCCACAGGGGCAAAACGAGAGACGCCTAGAGTCACAGCCACTGTCGCAGTCAGTGACGGAGCCCCTGGGACCACGGAGCCGATGAGAACAGCTCATGCTTGTGTGGGTGTCAGCCTGAGCACGCTGTGGAGTGTGCGGATATTAAGGACAAACTCTGGCCTTAGTCCTCGCTTTCTGTCTCCTTTTGTTTGAGATGGGGGCTTTTATTGTACACCACTGTATATGCCAGGCTAGCTGGCCTTCGAGCTTCAAGAATTCTGTCTCCACCTCCCACTTCGCCATAGGCACGCTGAGACTACAATTGCATGCTACCATGCCCGACTTTGTATGGGTTGGGAGGGATTTGAACTCTGGTCCTAATACTTATGTGACAAGTCCTTCACCCATCTCCCTGGCCCTTTTATTTAAAAGAAACAAACAATGAATGCACTCCAGTTTGGATTGCTGTGCAGTCCTACAATAGAATTTCAAACACATTTTTTTTTTTTTAAAGAAAGAGTCCTTGAAAGTCATAAGATGCCTTTAAAGCACTTTAGTCAAAACTTCACACAAAAAAATCAGCTTGTGGAACCCTCATGATGACAGAGAAGCGGGGTGCTACAGGGTTCCCCATTTTACAGAGGAGGTGACCTGCTTGGTTGGGTTAACACTGTTGGGATCGGAGAGATTGGGGCGTAACCTCATGTGGCTTTGACTTCCGTGTGTAGTTTCATTACATCTCAGTATAACCAGTGACATTCTTGTGGGGTTCACTCTGCTGTCTTCAGAGTTGTGGGGGTCCCCTCTCCTTTCCTTGGATGAGAGCTCTTAGGTGCACTTCCCCTTGGGGGCCGCCAGGGACCGCTGCCGCCTGGCTGTGGAAGCTTATGTTACCATGGGTACAGACCCAGCCAATGAGGCGCTCTGTCTTCTCCAAGCGTTTCGGTCTCTTGTCCTCCGGTGGCTCTGGGACCTCCGCACCTGTGAAAGAGCCCAGCGCCAAGTCACTGGACGTGGAAGATTCAAAGAACACGGGCTGCAGGAAACATGGCCCCAAGAAGTCTTGGAAACCGGAGGAGACAGGACTGAACAGTTTGAAGATGGATCTCCCCTAGCAATAGTAAACTCGCTCCTTTGGGATGAATTCTGACCCCTTCAAATTGATGAATGGTGGTATAACTCTTAGCGCCCTTGAATATGACTAATCGGAGATAAGTCTCCAAAGAGGTAGTTAAGTCTTTGAGTGGACCCTAATCCAAGTATGGCTGATGTCTTTGATAAGAGGATCCCAGATATCTGCATGCATAGGAGGTTGTGTCATTGGAGAGAGAAGACTCTTTCTGCAAGCCTGAGAGAGAGGCCCTGGAAGACCACCTCCCCACACCCCCACACACTGGTTGGACACCACACTCCAAAATCAAGAGAAAAACAAATGTTTCTGGTGTGCCATGAATATCAGCCAGAGCTGACCGACAGATCACAAAGCACGCGTGTGCATACACACACAGAGGCTCGATACATGAGCACACGCGTGCTCACAGGCATGATGCACACACTATTGCATGTGTATGTGTGCGGTATGTTTGCATGTGCATGTTCACATGTATGTGGGTGTACTGTGCATGCACATATGTGTGCGTGTGTCTGGGGTCCAATGCCAAGGTGGAATGTCTTCCTCAATTGTGTCGACTTTATTTATTAAGGCAGGGTTCTCAATCAAATTCAGAGCTGGCTGATTAGCTAGCTAGCTTGCTCCGGGGATCCCCCAGTTTTCTGAGTACTGGACTAGAGGTGATAAACGACGTCTACTACACATGTTCTTCGGATCTACACGCCAATCCTCGCACATTAGCAGATGCCTTATCCATTGAGCCAACCCATACGCACTATTTAACAGATCAAAGGTAAGGGCCCACGTTCCAAATGAACTTAGAAACAGTCTTTCTGAGTCGTCGACTTGCCTGATGGGAGCACAAAGGAGTCACTTTGTCTCCTCCAGCCTCGGTTTCCCCTTTTGTTAATGAGAGACTTACTTTGTACCCCGGCTTTGAGGATTACCCGAGCTAATGGATTTCTGAGTGCCAGGAAAACTCTGCAACGCCGTGCAAGTGGTTATTCCTATTAACGCAATTATAGTCTGCGCCGAACAATTTAGTATGCTTAAGTTCACTTGTGTTTCTTTGCTACTAATTGCTTTGTGAATTAGTCTTTTCTTGCTTGGGAGGTTGTCTGTCTCTTAGGGATAAAGATCTGTGCACACAGCTCCCGTCCCTGGGGGCTGGAGCGGCTGTAGACACAGGATTGGGAGGTGAGCGGGCCCACTCCATGTTCCCGGTCACAGGCTTGGCCTGGGTTGTTGGGTGGGGGAGGAAGAGGAGGGATGAGTATCGGATTAATTGGTCGTGGGACTGCTAGTCCATTAAGCCTGGTTAATTTGCAGTGATGGGTGGTGCCTTTTGTAAGGCACTTCCAGACACGATGCTTCTGATCCTCTCCAGGATGAGGATGAGCAAGCACTATTAGGAACCTGGTGTTAGAGATGAGCCAATGAAGTTCCGAGAGATGACGTCACTTGCAGGAGGTCAGGGATGTGTGGAGGGTCTGTGAGATTAAGCACCAGGAAAGATATTTGGGGCCTGAAGATCCCTCCTTCCATGGGTTGGGGCCCCGCTCCTTGTAATGCTCCTGTAAAAAAATGTTCTGATAACTCCTGCTACTGTCAGGTGCTCCTCGACCACACACACGCTCCTCCAAACCAGTCGGTGAAAGCCCAGGATGAGCTCGGGCAATGATCTCCACGGCCAGAAGAGGGCAGCAGATCTCACCCCGAGTCCTGCCATCAACGCTGGCAGCCACACTTCCCGAAGCTGGGCTTCCACACATCGCCAAGCACGGATCTGATTTTGTTCCCAAAGCCCTTGGGATCAGTGTGCAGAGTGGGAGTGGGGACTTCAAAGACTTTCTTTTCTTTTTTCTATGCGGGAGGGCTGAGGCCTTCCATCCACCCGGGGAAGATGTTCTACCGCTGAGCTGCACGCGCCTGCCTCCAAAGACACTTTGAATCCATCATTTCTCGAATTTATTTTTTATTTTTTTATCATTTAATCTGCAAAGATAATTTTACAGACTTTTTATTTCATTTTTTTTTCATTTCTCAAATTTAATATTGAGGACCCTCCCCTCCCTTTAAGGAAGAGTTCACACCTGTTTCCAACACGGACTTTTCTATTACAAATATACAATTTGTCAGCTATTTTAACGACTATCTTCTCAAAGTGATTGGTTTTCCTCCTCCTTCTCCCAAGCATTTCATCTGCTGCAGTTGAAGATGTTATGCTAGATTGTCCAAGGGATTCAGGGCCCAGTCGAACACACCCACCCCCCAAGGCATCGTTTCTTATGCATGGAAGCCTTTGGAAGTGACACTGGTAGACACTCAGAAGACAGGAGCATCTCAGTTTGTTATTTCTGCAGAAAGGGCACGTAGGCTTTCTCAGTCGAGTCAGAAAACACACCCAACTCACATTCCTTCCATTGGCCCTTCTATCCCTAACACAAGCAGGGGTTTGGAGGGTGGGGGGAGGATGTTCTGTCCTTTCACCTCATTGGTCGAGGCTCGATCTCACATTCTGTTTCCTGTTGGCTAAGAAACCGTGAAATGACATACTGCTACGAAGCGAGTCCGGAGGTCCTTTTGCTTCAGTTTTGATAAGCGAGACGGAGTAAACAGTTCTCAGAATTCCTTTAGGAAATGGCGGAGCCCCGGAACCAACATGGAGGCACTTTGGTTGACTAGAAAAGACCTAATTTCCCACCATCAGCTGTAAACTGGGTGCACTTGGGCTCTTGGTGTGCATGATCGCTGTATCCCGCAAAAGCGAGACAGAGGTCATTAGCCTCTTCTTAGACAAGAGACTGAAACTCCAAAGGTGGTCCGTGCCTCCCACCCCGTCACTCCAAGATCACATACTGACTTCATCAGAGCCTTTGGAAAGCACAGTAGTGTCTTTGGCTGCTGTGTAAGAAGAGGACGGACGTGACCGTGGGTTGCATTTCCGTCCCTGGGAGGTGGAGTCTAGGAAACCCCAGAACACAGCAGTAAGGAGGTAGGACAATCCAAGACCAGTTTCAAACTCGATGTCCAGGGGACGCCTTGGACGAGGTCTGGTTTCATGGTCTTCACAGGAGACGGGCGCTACATTGACACTCCGGCGGTGGTGGTGACAGTGAAAGGGACCTCGGGTCTCCTCCGTGGCCCTGTAGGACCAGGAGCTTGCCCACCGAGTCTACACCTCTCTCTCGGAGCGGGTAATCGCGCTCTGATGGAAGTGGTTACGCTCAACAAATTTCAAGCACTTGCTCTATGGGCCTGAATTATAGTCACCTTCCTGTTGCCCGTCCTGCTTTGGGTAGGAGTCACAGCATAGCCCACCTGCTCCTCTAGAAACCTCTTCCCCACCCCCAAGATAGAAAAAGGGAAACTGTGTTGGTGGCACATGCAGTTGCCTGTCATCAGATTAAACACTGGCGGAAGGGTCTGGACAGCGTCCCAAGGATGCTTGCGGTGGCTGGAGGAATGTTCTGGAAGTCAGGGGGCCCCTTTCACTTCTGCTTCTACAGCCGTCTCAGGGGCCCTGTCCCGTACCTCGTCCCCTGTCAGCACTGTAGTGGGCTTGTCTTCAAAGCCGTGGGGTGGAGTCCCTGTTCCCTGCTTGGTCCCCACATCTCTCTGACAGCCCTCCCCTGGGCTCTGATCTTTCCAGGTGAGGGAATGGGATTCTTCCAGCAGAAGCTTGGGCTGCCTTGGGTTCCTATCAGTCCACACCCGAACAGCCAGCGCTGATAAAGGCCCCACTATGTGCCCAAACGGCCAGCGCTGATAAAGGCCCCACTATGTGCCCAAACGGCCAGCGCCATGCCAGATCCTAGAACATTGGGTTGTAAAAGCTAGACACAAAAAGAAAAAATACTTTCTGATTCTACTTGCATGAATTACCTGTACTGTAGAGTCAAATCAAGTCAGAAAATAGGTCGGTTGGCAAGGGGGCAGGGGGCAAGGGGGGAACAGCGAGGGTCAGAGTTTTAATTTGAGGGTTTGAAAACCTTGTGGAAATGATGGTGTGGGTGGCTGAGCTTACAGGCACGCACCACCATGCCTGGCTTGGGTGGCACTTGGGAGGTAGTGGCAGGAATATCAGGAGTTCAAGTTACCTTTGGTCGTGTACTGAATTTGAGGCTAACGTGGGCTAGGTGAGACTCTGTCTAAAAGGGGGGGAATCAGCAAGATAGCTCATTGGGCAAGGTGCCTGCTCACAAACTTGACCTTCAGAAGCCCACAAGGTAAATGACCCCCCCAGAGTGGTCGTTTGACCCCTCCCCCATGTGTGTGCCTCTCCTCCTCCTCTCTCTCTCTCTCTCAAACAAATAAATAAAAACGTTTTTTGTTTAGATTTTGTGTGATGTGGTAGCCACACTTGTAACTCCAGCACTGAACGAGATAGAGGCAGGAGGATCATGAGTTTGAGTCTAGCCTGGGCTATTGCAAAGGCTGATCAGGCTAGCAGAGCTACACAGACAGACCGTGTCTGAAACATCACCGCAATAAAGTGCATTTATATTATATACGATTTATTACAATTAAACACCAAAAAGACCAGTGTGTTCCTTCCTTGGAGAGGGGAGGAGTGGGGGGATGGGGGACCACTACAGCCAGGCTGTATTTCCCATCGTTCTGTGCGTGGCGCTGGCTCTGAGCTTCTTTCAGAATTCTCTGACAACCTTCCTCCCCACCCAGACCTTGCGCTTGGCTGTCTGGGGCTAGGGGCACCGGCTCCAGATGGAGTCGTCGTCAGCATCAATAGCAAATTCCCCCAAACTCCTTCCTGCACTCAGGCCCAGTGCTGCCCGGGCAGGCCTGGCCACGGGGAATCACCATGCCTTTAAAAAAATAAAAAAGAAAGAAAGAAAAAAAATGGGGGGGGGGAAGAGAGAGAAAAGAAGCACAATTAAAATCTTAGTGTATGAATAATTACATTTAAAAAATCCCCACCTTTTTTTTTTTAACATCAAAAGGAATTCTGTAATCAGAGGTTTAATTTGCAGATCTAGTGGCATTTGGCAGGTTAAAAGTACTGGCTGTGATGTTCGTGAGCGCGGGATTTGGGGCTAGAAGCAAAGAATGGGGATCGGTGGGGCCAAAAATCCCAGCTTTGCGCCGCCTCTGAGCTCCACGGCGACACTTCCTCTGCCCACAGAAGGTGGCCCCAGGATGCGCTGCTAAGCCAGAGAGGTGGAGACAGAGGATGGAATGTGTGGGGAGACTCAGGCCCTCTAGTCCTGAAGCCCCCATCCCCTTCTTAGAGACAGCCTGATATGGGGCCTGGGAAGATGACTCGGTGGGCAAAATTGCCTGCCTGACAAGCGTGAGGACCACAGTTCAAATCCTTAGTACTCGGGTAAAATGTCAACCTTAGTTTTGGTTCAGTAGAGACCCTGTCTCAGGGGAATAACTTGGAGAATGATAGAGCAGGACGCCTGGACATGGTCCTCTGACCTCTGCCCCTGAACTTGAGCATCTGCATCAAACACACACAAACATATAAAAATACTTATTTTTTAAAAATAAAATAGCTTTATTGTTTCCTGTAATTTTTTTGCTCTTTGGAATTAATTTATGTTTTTCTTTAACATATATGTGTATAGGTGATATATATATATGCATGTATATGTGCATGTTTGCATGTGAGTGGGTGTGTATATGTAGGAGTGTGTGTGCAGGTATATGGACACACGTGTAATTGGGTGTATGCCTATGAAAACCCAAGGGTGATATCAAGAACCATCCTTGATCATTCTTCCACCGTATTATTGTGAGCCTGATCTCTAGTTAAACCCAGAGCATGGCGTCAGGGCTAGTTTGGCTAGCCAGCTTGTGCTGGGAATTCCCAGGTTCAGACTTCCAGGGTTAGAATTAGAGTCAGGCTGCCATATCCTGCAGGCATTATTATGTGAGACCTGGGAATCTGAACTCAGGTCCCTTTGCATGAGGCAGAGTCTTTAACCACTGAACCATCTCCCCAGCCCCCATTAACTGATTTAAAAACCAAACCTGTCGTGCAGGAAAGCAAAAGAACTGAAGGAAAACAAGGTCACTGTAGTTTCTCACACAGAGGTGGTGGGTCCTCTCCCCTTTCCAGAGCTGACAGGTCCAGTCCTTTGCCAGCTGCCCTGGGCTTCATGAATGATCTGTAGTTCTCTCGCTTCAGCTTGTCTTTCTCCTTTCACCATGTGGGAGAGAGAAATCAAGACCTAACTGTGACTTTGGCATAGGAACGCTTGAGGCTGGGGCCCAAGCAAGCAGCTCAGAGAGAGATGCTGGGGGCTGGGGAGATGCTCAGCGGCGAGAGCTTGCCACACAAGCACGGGGACCCAAGTTCAAATCCCCAGAACCCACCTTAATGCTGGGTGGTCTTGGTGTCTGGTCTGTAATCCCAACCTTGGCAGAGGAAGACAGGGAATCCCTAGCGCAAGTTTGCCGGCCAGACTAGCCCCTTGGGGGCTCTAGGTTTAATCAAGAGACCCTGTCTGAAGAAACAAGGTGGAAGAGCATTTGCGGATGATTCCTGACATCAGCCCGGGGCCTCCATGCATACACATGCATATGCACACATGCAGAGCATATATGCATATGTACGTGCATATGCAAACTACACACACAGAGCATATATGCATATACACATGCATATGTTGCTACACAAAGATCATATACGCATATACACATGCATATGTGTGCTACACACAGAGCATATATGCATATACACATGCATATGTTGCTACACACAGATCATATACGCATATACACATGCGTATGTGTGCTACACACAGAGCATATATGCATATACACATGCATATGCGTGCTACACACAGAGCATATATGCATATACACATGCGTATGCGTGCTACACAGAGCATATATGCATATACACATGCGTATGTGTGCTACACACAGAGCATATATGCATATACACATGCGTATGCGTGCTACACAGAGCATATATGCATATACACATGTGTATGTGTGCTACACACAGAGCATATATGCATATACACATGCGTATGCGTGCTACACACAGAGCATATATGCATATACACATGCGTATGCGTGCTACACACAGAGCATATATGCATGTGCACATGCATATGCGTGCTACACACAGAGCATATATGCATGTACACATGCGTATGCGTGCTACACAGAGCATATATGCATATACACATGCGTATGCGTGCTACACACAGAGCATATATGCATGTACACATGCGTATGCGTGCTACACACAGAGCATATATGCATATACACATGCGTATGCGTGCTACACACAGAGCATATATGCATATACACATGCGTATGCGTGCTACACACAGAGCATATATGCATGTACACATGCATATGCGTGCTACACACAGAGCATATATGCATATACACATGCATATGTGTGCTACACACAGAGCATATACGCATATACATGCTACACACACACACAGAGCACATATGTACCTATGCACATGCAAATACTTGTCCACTCACATGCCCATAAAGGAGGAGAGAGAGAGAGAGAGGGACAGAGAGAGAGAGAGAGAAGGGTGATGGTCCAGGGAGGGTCCAAAGCTGGAGGTGGGGCGAGCACAGGGAAGGGAGGTCTTCTGGTAGGAGTGGGAAGTGCTTTTCCTCCAAGTCAACCCGGCTTGAGATACGTGCCAGCCCCAGGGAGCGATGGCAGGTGAGGACTCTGCTCAGCTCAGGCAAAGGGCTGCCTGCAACAGATCCTCACCCACCCCTAACAGCTAGGGGAATACGGCCTTGGTCCTGAGTGAGTGTGTGTGTGTGTGTGTGTGCATGCGTGTGTATACATGCATGTGTGTATGTGTATGTACACGTGTGTATATCTGTGTATGTACATGTGTATACCTGCATGTGCATGTATGTATGTATGTACGTGCATGAACATGCGTGTGTGAAGTGTGTACGTGTGTGTGTATACGTGCTAGGCAAGAGCTCTATCAACCAGGCCTGGGAGATGGCTTAGTGCTTAAATCTCTCGCCTCTCAAGCAAAGGGACCTGAGTTCGGATCTCCAGAACTAGCGGGCTAGTCACACTGGTCCTAATGGCCTACTCTGGGTTTAATTAGAAACCCAGACTCACAGCAACAAGGTGGAAGACGATCGAGATGATTCCCAGTGTCACTCGTGGGCTCTACAGGCACACGCCCAAGTGTACCTGTGTACATACACCTGCACACGGATACACCGGACCACATGCAAATATAAGCACACATGCATGCATGCGGCTCATGCACACACACATGAAAGAAAGGAAAGAAAGAGAGAGAGAGAAATCTGATATCCAGACACCGTGCCAAGCCCCTCCCTCCTCTTTTCAGAAGCCGGATGTCTCTCTTCATTTGTAAGTTGGTTGATCTTTTGGCTGTTTGACTGACACTCAAGGTGGGTGCACACGATCTCTCTCTTGATCTTAAAACTTCCTCTAGACCTACTGTCCGATTCAGTAATCCTGCTGTTGCTGGAACTAGAAATAAAAGAATGGACATCAGTGTACTGAAAAGATGTCTTCACCGGCATGTTCAATACATCATCGCCCACAGTAATCAGATATAAATTAGTCTAAATGTCCATCGGTGTATGAACGGACAAAGGAAATGTGGTACTTACACACGATGGAATACTAGGCAGCCTTTGCAAAGAAGATGTTGCTGATAAATGACCATCGAACAGCTTAAGGGAACAAGAAGTTTATTTCCTTACAACAGTCTGGTTACAGTTCTCAGTCTAGCTTGACAGGAGGCATGCACCAATACCAGGGCCAAGGGAACGGGCCACACTATCTCTACATAATGGCTGAGAGAGGACCAGACCAGCATGTCTGGCCAAGTATACACAAGAATGCCGACTTCCTCAACCGGCTCTCTGTATTTTATTCACCTGTTCAGGGCCTAACCCCACCCACCATGGACAAGGCCTTCCCCATCAGCTGGCCAATCTCTTGAGGTTTGCTCTGGGCTTAACTCAACCATTAATTCTCCACAAATGTGCCCAGAGCTCAAACCCTCAACTATCAAGTTGACACCTGTGCCCAACTATGACAGAAGGAAATTCTTACATGGACGACAGGTTGAATGAACCTAGAGGGCTTGTGCTAGGAAATCTAACCCAGGCACAGCAAAAGCAAATAGCATAGAGATGGCTATTCAGTTCCTTTAGCATTGTCACGACAACATTAACAACAAAAACAAACAATTCACCGACACTGTGCTGCGTGCTGTTCTTAACTAGAATCATAATTTTTTTAGTGGGAAAAAAACTTCAGGCATTTTTCCACATTGGAAACATGAACAGTGAATAGATGTCTGATAATATTGAGGATGAAAAAAGTGTCCCAACACAGATCATTAACGGGAACTCGGACGGGATTTAGTGAGCCGTGTATGTGCAGAAGGAGACGGGTAGGGAAGAGAAAAAGCTTGAAGTGGGGGAAGAATGGGAGAATTGGGCAATAAGAGATGCAGATGATATGAATGATTCTGTAAAGTTCTAATGGAATATATGTATTCATTTTTAAAAAAAAGACAGACGCCTCCTTTTATCTGGGCCTTGACATATTTCTTTCCTGTCAAACTGCCCGTGATCGGCTCTCTCCCTGTCCTCTATTTCCTTAAGCTCTCTCTCTCTGTTCTGACGTTTCCCAAGCTGAACTATGGCTTCCGTGGCCATCAGACCCTCAGCTCTAATAAAACTGGTGTTTCTTAAAGCTCTCCCTCCTGTCAGCCTTCCAGGACCACCTCACACATTGAGGTGGAGTTCCTTCCTTCCAGCCACCTAACAGTGCCTGGTTACCACGAATCCTTTGTGACTGCTGACCCAAAGAAGAGTATCTTCTGATTTAGGGCTTAAAGATGTTCCCTGCCATTATGCACTTGGCGTGTGCTCTCTCTCTCTCTCCTTCCTCCTATTTTGCTGGTATTCTGAGCACACTAAAAAGGAGGATTCGTTGCTGAATCCTATCTGTTTACTCTGGTCCCTAAACAGCTTAAACATGCTGTTTAAACTTCGGCTCAAAGGGCTCTTTTACTGGTGACGTAGCCTGCAACCATGGACGCCTTCTTCCATGGTCAGGCACAGGTGTCAACTCAATGGTTGAAGGTTTGAGCTCTGGGCACATTTGTAGAGAATTAGTAGTTGAGTTAAGTCCAGAGCAAATCTGCAGGAGATTGTCTAGCTGATGGGGAGGGCCCAGCCTATGGTGGGTGGGACTAGGCTCTGGACAGGTGAATAAAATACAGAGAGCTGGTTAAAGAAGTCGGCATCCTTGTGTGCACTTGGCCAGACATGCTGGTCTGATAAGTAAGGATCGTCCCTCTCTCAGCTGTTCCCTCGGCCCTTTGGTGATGGCGTGAGCTCTCCTGCTAAGCTGGGCTAAGAACTGTAACCTGACTATGGTGAGAGAATAAGCCCTTTGTTCCCTCAAGCCATTTGATGGTGACTTTTATCTGGCGAACTGCAGCACTGTTAGAAAGTCTCAGATCATTGTTAGAAAGTGTCAGACACGCCACCTTCCAGCTTTATCCTCTGCCCCCTATCCCCCAGGGCTCTGTTGACTGTAATCCCTCTTGGGGGTCTGACTCACTCAGCCAGTGTTGTGTGGCTCTGAGGTCAACCTGTCCCTTGCTCCTCATTAGTGTCCCGGGCCAGTGCCACATTTTTTTTTCCCAGCCAAACACTAGCTTGTCTGATTCCGGGGTTTGTATTTCCAGCCTCTACGTTATGACTTAATCTCCCATGCACTATGAAACACCTTCAAAGTACTAAAATTCTCAGAGGGGGGAAAATTGGTACGGAAAACAAAATTCTCCAGTTCCTCCTAGTATTATCCAGAACCTAGAATACAGAACCCAGGGCTGCACAGGTCAGCCAAAGGCCCCACCACGGAAGTGGTTGAAAGGGAGTGGAGAGGTGACACCCACACCTCCCCCCCCCCAAATGAGCCAAGTAAGGTTTGCCCCACACGGAGGTAAGAATCGAATCTCCGAGGAAGCAGAAGCTTCCAGATTGTATTTTTAAGCAAGTGTTAAGGCTTCCATGTGGGGAGGGGTGGTGAGAAGCTGAGGGATCATGGGGGAGGCAGGTGGGATTTTGTTTTTAATTCCCTCTCGGGGGCCACAGCCAGTCATCTAGCAAATGACTGTTAAGATTTACAAACAAACAAACAAAAAGTGAAGGTGGTCGGGGCTGGAGAGGTGGCTCAGGGGTTAAGCCTCTGCCTTGCAGGCAGAAGGTCCTGAGTTCAAATCCTAGACCCCCACGTATAGACGCCGGGCGGAAGTGGGGGCGGTCTGCGTTTCCGGTCCTGGTAGGGCGGAGCCTGTGAATCCCGGGGCAGAGTAAACAAGGAGGAGGTGGAGGCGTCCATGGTGGTTCCCGAATTCGTCCATGGTTCTACACACACACATACATACATACACACGCGCACACACACATACACACGCGCACACATGCATACACGCACAATTGAATAAAAAAAAAAAATGAAGGTGGTCCCAGCAGGTGATCAGACCCTGCCAGTACAGGCACCCAGGTGAACACAGACGCACATGCGTGTGTACACACACAATCACACACACACACACATACACAGGAAAGGGAGGATTGGATAGCAAGCATGAAAGCATATCGATTCATTACATTTGTGTATGAAAGTGAAAGAATAAAAATATTTTATAGCTTTTAAATAGAAGTTCCTGTATGCATTGGTACACATTTTATTTTATTCTCTTTTTTTTTGAGAGAGAGAGAGAGAGAGTGCATGCCACGCTGGATGGTGAGGGTCGGAGGACAACGTTAGGAAATCAGTTCTCTCCTTCCACCGGTCAGGCTTCCTGGGGCCAAACTTAGGTCAAGTGCGCAGCAGGCGCCTAACCTGCTGAGAGCTATCTCAAAAAATAAATAAGACGGAAGGAAGGAAGGAAGGAAGGAAGGGAGGAAGGAGGGAGGGAGGGAGGAAGGGAGGGAGGGAGGGAGGGAGGAAGGAAGACAGACAGAACAGTAGCCCGTCTAAACCGCCGATGGAGACACAGTTAGCAGGTCCCACGGACAGAAACAGCAGCAGCAACAAGCGCAGAGGCTCCTCCCCCACCCGCCTCCCTCCCAGCCTCTCCAGGGTTCTGCTCCCCGGCTGGCGGCTTCAATCCTGCGCCCCCCCCATCCTTCCTGGAGGCCACCGAAGCCGCGTCCCCACCGCCCAGTTAATCTGGGCGCAGCATGTGCATCGAGGTGTGTACAGTCCCTCTTGCTCAAACTACTCCCCCAACTGCCCTATCCGTGTCCTGCGCTGCCTCCTCGTCTAATCTAGACTCCTGATGGTGTGGCCTGTCTGCACGTGGCCGGTGGAGTCATGATCAAGCAGCTTAGGGGAACAGGGGGGAGGGGGGTTTATTCTGATTTGCATTTCTTAGTCCCCGCTTGGCAGGAGAGCTCACACCAGGAGCTCAGGGATCTGGCCACACGCACCCCCAGAGCTGCTGAGAGAGGGGCGAACCTCACTTGCCAGATAGCACGTCTGTCCCAAGTAGCCAAAGAATGTCTACTCCGGAATCAGCTTCCTCCTTCTTACCCACCTGGCCCAGGAGAATGGTCCCGCCCACTGTGGGCGGATCCTCCCACATCAATCAGAAGATCTCCTGCGCGCTGGCCCCGGGCTTGCCTTAGCTATCAATTCCTCAGAGATATGTCCCAAACCCTTGAAGTCAAGGTGACACTGTATATAACAATCACACTTGACCGAGAGAGATTTCGGATATTTCTTTGAGGTCCCCAAAGCTGAAGTTTCCTGGGGGAAGCAGAGACCAGAGGGAGGGAGGCTTGGAAGCATTTGGCTTTGCAATACCCTGTGAAGTTCTCTTAGCAGATGAAGCCCCTGATCTGTCCTTATTATTATTATTTATTCAATTGTGCGTGTGTGCGTATGTATGTGCGCGCGCGTGTGTGTATGTGTGTGTCCAGAACCACGGACGAATCGGGAACCACCATGGACGCCTCCTTCTGCCCCGGGATTCACAGGCTCCGCCCTACCAGGACCAGAAACGCAGGCCGCCCCCGCTTCTGCCTGGCGTCTATACGTGGGGTCTAGGATCCGAACTCGGGACCTTTCGCCTGCAAGGCAGAGGCTTAACCCCTGAGCCACCTCTCCAGCCCCTCTGCCTGGCGTTTTTATGTGGCATTTGGGATCCGAACTCAGGACCTTCTGCTTACGAGGCAGAATCTTTGCCCCAAGCCCTCTCTCCGTATAACATATTTTTTAAAACTTAAAATTTTTAGATTTAAATTTCCCAGCACTGCATAGAATAGAGTCAGTCAATTCTTCAAAGCCACGTGCCCCCTGCCCTTTTAGGGACTCGGTGACCATCCGTTTGGCTCTAGTCGCCACCCAAGTCATGCCTCAGGGATGGGGGACCCCACGCGGGGAACTTTGTGGTGCTTGGAGGAGTCTTTACCTCCCGTGTCTCTTTGCAAGGAATCCAGGTTGGAAGATAAAATGGTTCCCGGCCTGATGAGACTTGTGTTTCCAAGATTGGCCAGCAAGCTCTGGTTTCTAGCCAAATCCACGGTGGGCTCTCTGCTTTCATGTGGTTCTGCAGAAAAAACACCCCCAAATGAACAACCACCAGCAGACTCTTTCCTCTTTTGAGTCCACCCTGAGTTTTTTTTTTTCAAGTGGTGCTAATTAGCCTCTTGGGGTTGGCCAGAGCGCCTCTCAGGCAGGGAATGAGCGTGGGGTGCAGAATCTGAATACCCCAAGAAATGTAGATGAATTTAAGATTTCCCAACAGCTCCCCAAGCCTATAGGCACTAGTGCAGGGAAGGGAGAGGAGAATTGGCAGTCAGGAACCATTCCTGTTCTGCCAAGCCTCAGGTTGCCCTTCCATAAAATGGACTTGTGGAGCGCAGAGCTTCTCCAGAAAAGCAATGGAAGCCTTCTCAGAACGGATTGTCCTTGGCTATTGGGGGGAGGGGTGTCCCAGTGTCCCAGGGGCTCTCTCTGTCTGGCATCTGTGGACATCGAGGCCCCTGTATTGCTACCTATCTTCTCAGCGAACTCTAGTTCTCCAATATTAGCCCAACCCTAATATTGTTTGTTTACTTAGTTTATTCATTTGTTGTAGTACTGGCAGTCGCGCCCAGAGCCTGGCACTAGCTGTTTTCTTGGGCAGGAAACCGCTTTATCCTTGAGAGCTAGAAGGTTGGAGACCAGCAGAGCTTGCTCTCTACTGAAAACCACCCCGGGTGGCTCCCCTCACGTCGAAGACTACAGCCCCAAACTGCGAACCTGATTTCGGAGAGGTGGTTTGACTTGCCAAAGGGCCACAAGCTGTCAGAGCAAAGGTGGTCACAATCTACACTCTGCAGCAGAGAAGCGGCCGGAGAGTCCAGAGATATCCTTTCTGGGGGGGACAATCCTAGCTTTGGAGCTCCCCTTTGGGAATGTGAAGGGACCACAGGAGCCAGGTTTGCGTCTCCCATTTAATGCCGCCTCGTCGAATTGACAAGAATTCAAATGGATGATGAAGAGCAGAGAAAGGAAAGCGTCAAGGTTGTCGCATTGGGAAGAGGCTTATTCTAGTCCAGATGCTTCCTCGCCCAAGTCAGGAGCAGAAGAGGGGGGTTTAACCCAAGCATAACTCAACAGTGTGCTTCCCGTGTGGCTCCACCTGCTGTCCTGTCCAGCTGTCGGAACTGTGCAACAGAACTGCCTCGTGGGGAGACAAAGTCCTTCTCCGGGCCACCACCTCCTCTCGGATCCCCGTATGGGATTCCCTGGGGTCATTTCAAATCTCAGAGTCTATTCCTTCCATAGTCAGGTCAGGTCAGAGAAACTGGGGGAACGATCAGGTGTCTTTGCCCCCATGTTCTGGGTTCAAATCCCAGGTCTACTGTTTCTTGGCTGGGCTTCCAGAAGAAAGTAGGACCCTCGAGTGTGCTGTCAGAAGTGTCACAGAGCCCAGCGGAGACCAGAAGCGATGCGCGATTCTCAGAAGAGTTTTCATGTTGGAATCGCGTGACACGTACACGGGTCACGTGCATACGAGTGATCGTATGACTTCCGGGGGTCGGGGACTCCCGCACGTGGGACCCGCAGCCTCTGGGCTGGAGGTCAGTTTTGCGGAAGTGACAAGGACTGATACCTACAACTGCCTCGAGAAATGCTACAGGAGCAAAACTGGGCACGTGGAGAGAGGCGAGATGCCGGGAATTGAACCCGGGCCTTGAGCAGGCTGGGCAAGCGCTGAGCTGTGCCCGGGTGGGGAAGACCACACTTGATGACGTCTCTGACATGTTGCAATCCCTGGTTGCACTTGGCAGCTCTTTAGCAGCCATGGTTAGGCCAGAGACACGCTCCATGATGCCCCCTGCAGGACGCCGGGAGAACTGCGACACCTCCATTCATGTGAAGCCAATAGTCTTGACTGTTGCAGAAAAGAATTTCAGGATGGGTCACTGTGAAGCATCGTTGAAATTATTTGTGTGTGTGTGTGTGTGTGTGTGTGTGTGTGTGTACATTTGCATGGAAAGATTATGCATGCTGGTGTGTTGAAGCAGATGTCGATTTTGTATTGGGTTCCTTATTCAATCCCTCAGAGTTGGAATTTATTAAGAAGTGATGTTTAAGGGGCTGGGGCAATGGTTCAGGGGTCAAACGTTTGCCTATAAAGCAAAGGTCCTGAGTTCAGATCCCATGTAAAAATTCCAGGTGGATATGGGGGCAGCTGCCTGTACTTCCAGCCTTCCATCCCTAGAAGGCGGAGCCTGGGAAACGAGAACAAAGCAATAAGGAGGTAGAGCAATCTAGGATGATTCCTGATGTCATCCTTGGGTCTTCACAGGCGCACACACTCAGTGCCCTGGGGTGGGGGAGAGTGCATGCATTAATAGAGAGGTGCTAAGGAAAGAAAGAATACACCAAATGTGGGTCCCACTTAAGTATCTACTAGAGGACTAGATACCTTCCTGGGGTCCTCACTCTGATTGTGTCTTGTCTCTCCTGGAGAGATGTCTTAGTGGCAGCGTCGAGAGAGGGACACAGGATACATTGCTAATATGCCTGTCCACATGCTTGGTCCCAGCCGTGCCCCTTTAAAGTAGATAGCTCAGAGTTTTGATCCCATGGGGCCACATAGAGGCGTGTATTCTCCAGACTCGGGCAAGCAGAACCTGGGGGTTTGCTCCCCACTGTGACCTCATGCTGTCGAGACCTGGTTTAACAGTTTCTGGAAGACCTTCCTCTCTGTTGCTGGAGCTTGGTGACTACAGAAGATGGAGAAGGCCAAGCGCAGCCTGGACTCTGCACATGTGAGGTACACATGACGTCAGGTGGTGGCGTGTCAGTCTGCTCCAGCTGCGTAACAAAGCACCGCAGACTTAACACTAGCTGTCTTCTAGTTGCTATGGGCAGATCAGTTCTCCTCTCCCCACCGTTTCCTCCCTTCACCCCCTTCTTCTGCCCCCACCTCTCACCTCTGCTGTCTTCCCACCACCACCTTTATCAAGGCACCCATCCTGGGGATTAGCAGCCAATCTTGAAGCTGCATCGACTTTTGAATCTAAAAGGACTGGGGAGAAGGGGCTATGAGACAGATCCGTGGGTAATGGCACTTGCAGCCAAGTCTGAGGACCTGAGTTCAGTCCCTGGAAGGAGAGAACCAATTCACTGATTCCATGCACACTGTAGCGTATGTGTGGGCCCCTTGTCTGACAAGACAAGTAAATGTCTCTCTCTCTCACACACACACACACACACGCACGCACACGCACGCACACGTGCTCATACACTATAAGTGGAAGCATTTCAAATTCAAACCATAGCAGCAGTCCTGAGTTCGAGGAGCTGCTCTGGGAATTTGAGCCTCACTATCAACATTCCTCAGGGTCGTAATTCTGTTCATAACAGTTCCCGCCCACCAGGGCCACTAGGATCACAGTCTGCAAAAACAGCAAGAGTCTTTTGCAGCGTCCCTGAGCGCTCAACACACGGGAGATGGAGAAATTTTGGGACAAGTGAGTGGAGACGGATTGGCCCCCAATGTACCAGCAGAGTAGGGACAATGCAGGGGTGACAACACCCGGCGCCCCTGCAGCCCACATGAACCAGTCCTGCCTGACCTCTGCCCTTCTGGCGGTCTACCGTCCTGTGAACCATCCTGGGCACCCAGCTATACCCCCCAAAAACCTCAATTTAGCAAACGGAGGCAATCACAGTGCCTTGGGTTCATCTGAGATGACCCCCTACTTCACCCATGACTGATAAACCCACACGAAGCGCTTTGCACGGAGTGGCTATGGACTCTCTCTGCCTTCTCAGCAGAGTGCTTGTCTTCCCTGACTGAGTCACACTGCTTCGGTATCTTGTAGCATAAATATTATAAACTCTCACACACAGGTATTACTGTTAACACATCTCACGTTAATGTTGAGGGAATGGAAGATGTAAACAAACACATGTGATCCCGACATGACTGTCTTGTTTTTGCAGCTGTGGTGGTAGCTGGTGTTTAAACCGTCTTTTTCCCCGGGCCTAGTTGCATCTTCGGGGCTGTGCGCTTTTCTTCCTGAAGGTGCTAGAAGGCGGCGCTTCTACCGGAATCGGACCATTGTGGTTTATGCTGAGTTGGAATGGCAGAGTCAAAGCAGCAATCCAGCGAAATCTCCAATTCCACATATTCCTTCTCCCCTCTATCATCAGTCAAGACTTGATCTCTGGACTGGAGGGTGGATCAGGCAGAGGGGGTGGGGTGGAGGAGGGGCTTTAAGACTCTGTCTCACAAGCAGAAGAACCTGAGTTCACATGCCAGGTCCCACCTGTTTTAGGTGGTGACATTGTAAAGCCAGGTAGAGATGGCGGCGGTGGCCTGTGCTTCCAGCTGTGGAAGGCGGAGCCCGGGAAGTCCCAGAGTGGAGCAAAAAAAGAGGTAGAAGCAATCCAGGATGATTCCCCAAGTCACCCTTATTCCTCCACAGGGACACACAGTGCTCTCTGATGCAGAGAGAGAGAGAGAGAGAGAGAGAGAGAGAGAGCGAGAAAGGCAGAGACAGAGACAAAAAAAAAAAAAGACTTGATCTCTCTTTGAGAACAGAACTCAGTCACCACTTGACCCCTTTGCGTGGTTGACTGTTTAAATGTGACACCCACAGTGGGTCTCAACTGTCACTTCCCAGGGGACTCAGACTGGGCCCCGTGAAAGGCATTTCCATGGGGACTGCGTCCTGCAGCTGGGTAAGACCCGAAGTTACAGGAAGCAAAGCTCGGGCTGTGGATAACATTGGGAGGGGGATTTCCACATCTGCACTTGACACCCCCCAACTTGAGGACCCCCCTTTAGGAGGGATGCAGCTGCTGGTTGATCATTGATTTTAAACTGAATACCAAATCCCGGGGACCTTGCCTTCGGCCTGGGTTCGAGAACCAGCCTTTATCTCAGGATTACCTAGAAGGAAGGGAAGGAAGGCGCGTCTTTATTTTTTTCCCTCTGTTTGGGTTCATTTTAATTTGTTTGTTGCCTTGTTTAATAAGCCACGGTAATTAAACGCCCCCGGAAGCAGGGTGTTGGAGAATCTTGCCC
The DNA here is from genome assembly GCA_023101885.1 of Typhlomys cinereus. Classification (NCBI taxonomy): domain Eukaryota; kingdom Metazoa; phylum Chordata; class Mammalia; order Rodentia; family Platacanthomyidae; genus Typhlomys; species Typhlomys cinereus. The sequence continues at coordinate 2,741,119 of JALPQD010000068.1, read as the reverse complement.
ACGGGGCTCCTGACCCCCTAACCTGGTTGTACTCTGCCTAGTGCTGCTTCCAGAACATTCTCCATTCATAATAATAGCATTCCAGAGACTCCTCTGCATGTCGGCCACCGGTACTGTGCACTCACAGACAACTCTCTCTTGGGTCTTTGGTTTCTAATTTTTCCCTCCCAACGTTCTCTAATCGATATTGTTTTGTGGGGTAACTGCTCCAATTGGGTGCTTTCAGGCAGGTTAGAGAAGTTGATATTAAAGCAACAAGAATCACCCACAGGATCCCAAATCCACATAGTGTATGCATATACCCTGTAAGGATAGTACAGTCTGGGTTAGAGAGGCCATATGAGGCTATACTAGAGCTAATAATGATGATGATGGTGATGATGATAATAACCCTCCTAGCCGCTCGTGACATCATGACATTGCGGTCAGGGCATGACTCACATGTTTGTGGTGGTGCCGAGATAAGCCCCACCCCCGCCCCACAGAGCAGCGCATACGGTTACACACGGTTACATACGGTGCATTGTGCTGGGGAGCAAAGACAAATGACTGTGCAGCTGTAATTCGAGACATGAGCGCTGGAGACTGTGATCCCTTCCTGTGGAAAAGAGTCTCTTGCGCTTGATGTAATCTCGCGGGGTTTTGTTCAGCCGGGTCCTGGGAGCTGCAGGCACTGCTGTGTGTAATCCCAGAGCCTCGGTGTGAGGCAGGAAACGGGCGTGAGTGTGGAGTCGCGTCGTGGGTTACACGAGGGCGATCGCCGAGGCCTGGGCTCCTGGACCGAGTCAAAGGAGCAAAGCAAGCTGTGTGCACACATTCAAGCTCTCTGCTTTCTGAGAGACCAGCTGCTTCCAGCGCCCGCCTCGACTTGCCTGGCGTGACGGACGCGCGTACTCGGATGTTGGGCAAAACGAACTCTTTCTGCTGTCTTTGGGGCGCACTATCACAGCGGCAGGAAAAGGGACAAGTCAGAAAGGGAGGAAGGCGCTGGGAAGGATGAAGCGCCATGCATTCTGGTCGCGGACCAGCTTTCAGCATCTCTTGGACTGGGTGACCTGAGTTCTAGTTCATCTCATATATTCATTGGTAAGAAGCAACCTGACACCGCTCCCTTGTACCTGCACCAAAGCAGAACAACTTCGGGGTGAAGCCCCCTGACACCAGGCCACGACTTTCCTGTATTTGCTTCTGTCAAGACAGACACTGGACCGAGAAGTGCATCTCCTGGGGTGGCGATGGAGACGGTTCAGCTGGGGAAGGACCATCAGGATCACGTCAGAGCCGAGTCTCAGATGGCGCATGCGCACACCACATACATCGTCATAGCGTTCAACAGCGCATCTATATGATTTGATTTAGTACAAGATGTGGAACACATTTGCAGTATTTTCTTTCTAGTGCATGTTTTATTTTTGGATGCATGTGTGTTGTGTAGATGAAAGCAACTAAGAGTAGCACATTTTTATGTTTTTTTTTATTTTGCCTGCACGTGTATGAATGCGTGTGTGTGTGTGTGTGTGTGTGTGTGTGTGTGTGTGTATGTGTGTGTGTATACAGCAGGGCATTTCAATGTGTGTGCCTGTGAAGACCCCAGAGTGACTTCAGGACTCATCCTGGATTGCTCCACTTCCTTATTATTTTGCTCGAAGGTTTCCCAGGCTCTGCCTTCCAGGGTTGGACTCAGAGATGGTTACATATCTGCCTGGCATTTTTTTAATGTGGGATTTGAGGATCTGAACTTAGGTTCTTTGTGTGGGAAGCAAAGGCTCTAACCCCTTAGCCACCCCTCAGCCAGCCTATCTATCTATCTATCTATCATCTATCCATCCATCCATCCACCTATCTATCATCTATCTATCTACCTATCCACCCATCCATCCATCTATCTATCCATCTATCATCTATCTATCTATCTATCTATCTATCTATCTATCCATCCATCCATCCACCTATCATCTATCTATCCATCCATGCATCCACCTATCTATCATCTATCCATCCATCCATCCACCTATCTATCTATCATCTATCCATCTATCATCTATCTATCATCTATCTATCTATCTATCTATCTATCTATCTATCCATCCATCCTATCTATCTATCTATCCATCCATCCATCGATCCATCCGTCCATCCATCTATCCATCTATCATCTATCTATCTATATATCCATCCATCCATCCACCTATCTATCCATCCACCTATCCATCTATCTATCATCTATCTATCCATCCATCCATCCACCTATCTATCATCTATCCATCTATCATCTATCTATCTATCTATCTATCTATCTATCTATCTATCTATCTATCCATCCATCCTATCTATCTATCTATCCACCCATCCATCCATCCATCCATCCATCTATCCATCTATCATCTATCCATCCATCCATCCATCCATCATCTATCTATGTTTCTCGTTCAGTCTGAGTAACTCTGCAACGGGAGGCATTGCTGACACAGATCATGAGAACTCGGAGCAGGAGATAATGGGAGCCAATGTTCTCTGTCCGCTCACATGTGAGAACGGTCGGAAGAGTACGGAAATGCTTCCAACGCCACGTGCGTGTGGTGCGGCAGATCCAGGGCAACTATTACTTTCTTAGCTTGTAAGTGATCGATGTACAGCTACATGGCGCTGGAGCGAGCCCTGTGTTGGGACTGGTGTTTCAATTTCACCGATAGATTGCTGGGAGCTTTTGGCTCCAGGTCTACTTTAGTTTCTATAGCAGTTCACTTGCATGGCTGCTGATAGAATCACCATCAAACAGCTTAACGGAACAACGTTTATTTTCTCTTGGGAATCCTGGTTACAGTTGTTTGTCTAGCTTGGCAGGGGAGCTCACACCAACACCAGGGCCGAGGGAACTGACCACATAATAGCCACATAACAGCTGAGAGAGAGACGATCCTTACTTGCTAGACCAGCATGTCTGGCCAAGTGTACACAAGGATGCCGACTCTCAACCAACTCCCTCTATCTTATTCACCCTCCCAGGGGACTAGTCCCACTTAGCATGGGCTGGACCTTCCCCATCCACTACACAATCTCTGACAGGTTCGCTCTGAGTTTAACTCAACTACTAATTATCTACAATGTGCCCGGAGCGCAATTCCCAACTATCAAGTTGACACCTGTATCTAACTATGATAGTTTCCCTGCTATGTGTTTGGGACACACACGCGCACACACACACACACACACACACACACACACACACACACACACACACACAGATTTGGCTTTCAAAGCTGTGGGTGAGATGCACGTATATCTCAGAAAACGAGTAAAGATGTTTAAAGTCAGCACATCTCTGGGTCGTGGTGGGACATGGGTGGTCCCAGAATTCAGGAGTCTGAGGCCATGGTCACCCTGGGATACCCCGTGAGACTTTGCCTCAAACGAACAAGCAAACAACTGGAGGCCTTCTAGAACCTTCAGCCAAGCAACATGGGCTGGGCCACTGGCTCCGTCCTAAAATCCGTATTTACGCAGCCGCGTGCAATGAAAGCTAATTTGGGTCAAACAAATAGACAAAGCAAAAAGTGAAAACTAGCAATGCCAGCGACGACGACGACAAATCCACACTTGGTCCCTGTGCTTCACAGACTTCTGCCGCACGGGGAGCAGGTTCGATTGTCTTGTTTCACATTCTGTTGCTGAAATAAACACTTGACCCAAAGAATTTAGGAGGACCAGGGGATTTTATTGGCTCCCTTCTCTGGTTGTAGCCCGCAAGAGAAGGAAGAGAGGGACCTGGGCACGCTGGCAGCCTCGCCAGCCTGCATGGGTCCGTCTAGCTCTCTGTCTTTACGCGCCTGCCCAGGGGGTCCCACCCACCGTTCCCTGGGTCTCTCCCAATCAGTCCTGTGCCACTACTTGACAAGCTCCTCCAGACTCGCCTTGACTAGATGAGTTCCTACAGGTGTGCCTACGGCTCAACTCTCAGGGGTCAAGTTGAGAGCTGAAACTAACTGGGGTGGGTGTCTCCCCACCCCTCCCCCAAAAAATCTCAGACCTCAGATTTCATCTTGGTGACAATCTTCTGCAGCTGAGCTCACGTGTCCTTGCTGATCTAACCGTTCCACTGATTCTCTTGTATGTGCGCATGTGCTATATTTAATTTTAAAAATTATATCAACAATGAATTTTTATCTTTTCACCACCCACTACCCACTACCCTCATCCCACCACACCTGTTCTCCCCTTCAGCCAGTTTCCCTCCTCCCCCACCTCTCCCTGGTTGTGTGATCATTTGCACCCCATGCAGGGTGCCTGCCTGCCCTGGTTAGTGTCCGAGCACCCACGAGGGAGCAAATGGTCCACTGGTGGGAGATCTGTGGGGTACAGGGGCTCCCACCCCTATCATCCACCTGTTCCACACCGTCTTTCAGCGCATCATCACGTCTCGTGAGATCTGCCCAGCTCCCCGGTGAGGTAGTGAAGGGCGGCTTTGGTGGAAGTCTAGCGCAAGTAGACACCACTGTATCAATCTCTCAGGGTAATGCCGCTCTGATTTGCATCACAGCTACTCTTGGTCATAATCCCAAGAATTCTTGAGAGAAGGTGCTAAAATCTCAACTCTTAATTATGGATTTTTGTCTCCTTTCAGTTCTGAGTTTTGCTTTATATGTTTTGAAGCATTGTCGTTCAGTGAGTATAGATTTTGAATTTTGGAATTGTTACGTCCTCCTGTTACATTACCGTTTTGCATTCCTCCGCCTCTGGTAATTTACCTACTCTGTGTCACTTCGTGTGATCGGAGCACTTTCATTTCTGACGTCTCTTGATTAATATGCCTACACTTTTATAACATTTATTCCAGTCTATATCTTTGTATTGGAACTGAACTTCTTGTAGTTTTTGTTGAGTCATGTTTTTAAGCTACTTTGCCTGCCTTAGCTTGAAAGCTTTATTATGTAATAAATGCCTGGCCCAAACTAACTTAGAGAAAACAAGGAACTTTTAATCCAGTTTGTCATTTCAGGGCACAGATTTAGTCTGTACACTTGCCTGCTAGCTTGCCAACCTGCCAAAATGCCAACTAGCTCCCTCCATCTTATCTGCTTGTGCTGAGAGTGGTGGGTTGGCTCTTCCCACATCAGTCATGCGATTAAGACAATTTCTTACAGGTTTGCCGGAAATCTGCCTTTCCTAAATGACTCCTCAGAGGTATGCCCATGGGCTCAGCTGTCAAGGGTCAAGTTGGCAGCTGGAAACTAATTGACATAGTGCCAATATGCTTGTAGTGTGTGTGTGTGTGTGTGTGTGTGTGTGTGTGTGTGTGTGTGAGAGAGAGAGAGAGAGAGAGAGAGAGAGAGGGCACTGTGTGTCCCTGTGAAGGACTGGGGTGACTTCGGGAATCATCCTGGATTGCTTCTACCTCCTTCCCAGGTCCTACCCACCAGGGCTGGAAGTATAAGTTGCTGCCATTTCTGCTTGGCATTTCTATGTGGAACCCGGGATCCGAACACAGGACCTTCTGCTTGTGAGACAGTCTTAATCCCCGAGCCATCTCGCTAGTCCTTACTGTCTATTTTTAACAAATTCTTTTGCATAGTAAAAAAAAAAGTTCTGGAAAATAAAATCGATATTAAATTTGACGAAAAGCCCCGATAGATAGACAAGCAAATCTTCCCCTGTTGCACCAAAAAGAGAAAAAGTGTGATTTGCATTGACGTTTTTCTACAAGGGTTGGAACATGGCTCAGTGCTTGAAGCATTTGTCATGTGGCCAAATGGATCTGAGTTTATTCCCAGATCCCATCGGAAATACCAGGGGGTGTGGTTACCCACCTAAAATACCACCCCATAAAGTGGGGGCCTGGGAATCCTTAAGCAAGTGGGCTGGCAGACTAGCCCTTTGGGCCAGCTCTGGCTTTCGAAACAGACCCAGCCTCAAAGAGCTATTGAGGATGATTCTCACATCAACCTGGAGCCCCCACAAAACGTGCACACTCATGTATGTATACACACCTGCACACACACATGCAAATATGCATGCATACCCACACATGCACATACATACGCATGAAGAAATGTTTCTACAGGATAGAAATGGAAATAGAAAAGGTAGGCAATGTAATGCTGTTGGGCAAATGAATTGATCTAGAAATCATATTGGCCTAAAGGTGTTTTTGCTCTTCCCAAATATTCTCTTTGTGGGAAAGATGCGTCGTTGGACGGCATCAAACTGCCTTTTAAACACCTGCTATTATGCTCCGGATTGGAGGAACATTCAGCACGCAGCCCAGACCCCTGCTTCAGGTTTTACTACGATTTACAGTTGGTCCAAGGGCAGAAGATAACTGACTGCAGACTGCTCGGCTCTAAACAAGACATCTCAGCCACCCCCACTGTACCCCCGCCCCAAGGTTCAGGGATCCTGGAGGAAGAGGGAGCGGTAAGATTGTAGGAGCCTGAAGCAGGACAGTACTGTGCCAGACGTGATCTCTTGGACAGGGTGGGGCCGTGGTATCCACGATTTCACAGCGGCTATGTATATTTTCACAAGAACTGCACCGGAACTTCCTGTCACTAGCTTACTATGAAAGAGGAACGATCTTAAGAGACTCCATGCCCCTGGAGGGGCTGATGAGAATGAATGCACAAAGGAAGAAGGGAAGAAAGGAAGAGACGCTCTCCTCAGGACCTGGAAAGCAGAGCCGGATGTGTGACTCTGGCTGGACATGAATCATGGCGGGCGTATGTCATCAGAGGCAAAGGAGGTGAAGCACAGTGGGCCACACACACGAAAAGACTTGAAAATAGAAGAATCTGGCAGAGGAGATGAAGCATTGTCAAGAGAAAAGGAGGTGAATTAGGGATTAAGGGGTGAAAATACCATGAAGTCACTATATTCGTGTATGTAACGCTAAAAATTATAAAAATAAAGAAATCCATCTATGTAATTTGAATGTAAAAATGTATTGTTAGGGACTGGAGAGATGGCTCGGGGGTAAAGACTCTCCTTGAAAGCAGAAGGTCCTGAGTTCAGATCCCAGGCCCCACGTAAAAACAACGAACGGTATTGTCTTGAACTTCCAGCCCTGGTGGGAGAAGCATGGGAAATCCCAGAATGAAGCAAAAAAAAAAAAAAAAAAAAAAAAAAGGAGGTAGAAGCAATCCAGGATGATTCCTAAAATTACCCTTGGGCCTCCACAGGGACACACAGTGCCTTCTGAGACACTCACTCACACATATATATACATACATAAATAAATTTAAGAAATGGAGTTCTCAAGTATCTGGACTCTGCACTATGTTACAGACCATCAAAGGGGTGGAGATATACACTGGATGCCTTCAGATAGTATCCAGTGTGTGTGTGTGTGTGTGTGTGTGTGTGTGTTCGTGTGTGTGTATTTGAATAGAGTAGTAACCTCGACCACGACCACTGTTAGAGACACCAGAGAGACAGACACGAATGGAGCTAGTACCGCTCTCCCAGTGCATGGAAGGAGACAGGCATGTAGAGACAGTCTCTTGGAACTACGGCTCCATTTGCAAAGAGAGCTAAGTTCAGAATCCAGCCACAGGGGAGGAATGGGTGACGTGGACGTTTAAAAATCAACCATCTTCCACTGGGTATTGAAAGGTGAATTGAAATTCACTTGACAGAGAGAGGCGGGGGGGTCATGCAAGGAGGATGTGGCCTGAGCAAAGTCCAGCAAGCTGCTCTATGCTTAGACACCCTGTGTCGTCTCGGGGCCCAGTGAGCCCGAAGTCAGTTGCATGATCAGGCACGGGTGGTGGTGACGCATGGATATCCCTTTGGTCCCAGGGATCAGAAAGATAGTGCTTGTGGGCCAAGATGTCCCCAGAGCAGGACTCAGTGGACAGCACTGTGCAGCGAACCAGACTAGAGAGTCCCCTCCAGCCCAGGTTTTCCAGGGTCCTGCAGAGCTGACGCCAATCTCTTCCTTCCCTGCACAGATCCAACTCTTTGTTATCGCTAATCCGTCTCCCGATACCACGTTCTGCTGTTTTGGCTGCGATTTCCCAAAACCTCCTGCCAGTAAACGCTTCCCATAATCTTCCAAATCCCCCAAAGCCATCCACTCAATTAGCTGTTCCAGCTGCCCAGGCACCTTGAGCTGCGATGGATGTGTCCAAGCACACCTCAGTTCCCACGACTCTCTGGGGGGACCCCACAAGTGCTCACCCTCCCACGCCCACTAGTCCAAGGTCCTCGGTGATCTCAGGTCACCCAGCAATTTTGGAGAAACACTGACCTAGCTGACCCCAGAAAAGAGTGTCACAGGGATGATTGCAGGTGAGGGGTAAACATAGCGTTTATTTTACACAGGACACGACCCAACTCTAGGGGGGCAGGAAACCCCCAGCTTCTGAGTCCAGCCCTCTTTGTCCTGAGCCCCAGGACAGCTGTTACCTTGTTTTGTTTGATGTTCATCCTTAGAAGACTGTTCTATAGTCACTGCCCAAATACAGACACTTAAATATATATATACATATGTATACACATATATGTGTATGAATATATATATAGCAAATGAGTGTTTTAATGTAACTCCGGTACAGTATTCATTTTTATGTCCTGTATATTTATCCTTATTGCGCTTGAAGAGCATAACGTGTACGTGTGGTGTGTGGATATCCGCATGCTGCGGTGTGCATATGGAAGCTGCAGGACAACTTTGTCCAATTGGTTCTCTCTTCCACCGTCACAAGGGTCCTGGGAATCGAACTCAGCGTCGTCAGATTTGCATTACTAAGCATCTTTACCAACTGAGCCGCTTGCCAGCCTGAATATTTTTATTGATTTATTTCAGAGAGGAGGGTGATATATAGGTGTCCCTGCATATGTACATGATCATGCAGTGTGTGGCGCACGTGTGGGGACATGGGGAGGGGTACACGTGTATATGGAGGCTAGAGTTTCCCTCATTCTCAATCCACCTGGGTTTTTTTTTTTTTTTTTTTATGAGACAGGGTCTTTCATCAGCTGCAACCAGCAGATTCCATCCAGACCCCAACTACTTCCACCTCCCCAGTGCTAGCGTTACGAGTGTGCACTGCAACACCAAGATTATTTTCATGTGAATTCTGGGCACTGAACTCGAGTTCTCAAGCACGTACCAATCGAGCCATCTCCTTTTTAAAAAGTTATTTATTTGATGGGGGGGATTATGGTGCAAGGGTGGAGGTCAGAAGGCAACTTTCAAAAGTCAGTTCTCTCTTTCCACCTGTGGACTTCTGGAAATGGAATTCAGGTCACTGGATTTGTGAGCAGATGCCGTTGCGTTGTTCTTCCCCCCACCTCCCACTGAAATAGGGTCACTTCTTACATGACAGACGGTGAGCTGCATGGACTGTCAGCGCATAACCTGACTGCCCCCTCCTTGTTGGTAGGAAGCGGAGTTCAGCCAGCAGAGGGGTGGGAAAGACCCATGCGGTTCCCTAAGGAGACTGGGGACAGGCGGGGACAGAGGCAAAGACCCCCCCACGCCGCTGCGCTTCCCTCGGCCGGCACAGCGCTCCGGGGGCTCCCAGGACGGGACTGGCGTCTGCTGCGGGACCTCATTCCCCTGCCAGCAGCGCGCCTCACCCGGCTCTCGTCTTCTTGCCGTAATCTCCATTAATATTCTGGTCTGAGCTGCGTCCTGTGAAGAGGCAGCCGGAAGCTGGGACTGGATTAGCCAGGCAGAGCGAGGCTCTCGGGGACAAAGACATCAAATCCTGCAGGTGTGGGCCGATTTCCAAGTCTGCTTAGTGGGAGGTTTCCAGAGATACACATGTCTCCTCTCTCTCTCACAGACCCACACACACATACTCACATGTACACAGACACACACAGAGATACGGATACACAGAGACATACACACAAACACAGACATACACATGCAGACACATGTACACAAACATATATAGAAAGACATACATACATGCATACACAGACACACCCTCACAGAGATACATACGCACATACTGAACACATAGACATATATGCATACATACAGCTCACACGTATGCATACACAAACACACATAGATACACACATACATACATACATACATACACAGAGGCACATTCAGACATACATACACAGACACACACAAGCACACACAAAATCTTCCTGAGAGGTTCTGAAAAGTCAGCTGCCCGTGCCCACGAAGGACGACAGCAGACCCCACGGAAGAGCCCTGTGGTCCCTCCCCGCCTGCGCATCATCTGAGTTAGCTGGGTGCCGACGTCACTGACAGAGACCTTTCTAGACTTTGTCGTGGCGTGGCTGCAGGCTCCTGCCTTGGTGCGCACAGCCCTGGGAGCCCCCGGGGTCTTCCGAGATTCGCCTTCTTTATCTGTGACATTCAAGTGTATTAATTCAACCAGCCGGCAAAGGACCGACTGACTGGGACCATTTCTGAGGACGCCCGAGAAACTCTAGATCAACCCGAGCGTGTGGCATGATGATGGCGCCGAGGCTGACAGGAGACGACCAGGAGGGTGAGGCGCTTGCCACGCGAGCGTAAAAACCTGAATTCGGTTCCCTGTGCCTCACGTATTGGTAGATGTGTGTGTAATTCTAGCAGGCCCAGGGCAAGGTGGGAGGTGGGGACAGGAAAGTTCCTGGAAGCTCGTGGAAGCTGGGGTCAGCAGCGAGGCCCACCTGTCTCAAGCAGATGACGGTGAAGAGTGAAGACCGCACCTGAGGTCATCCTCTGACCCCACATGGGCCCACATGCAGCGCACAGTGTACTCACATGCAGACATGCGCGCGCGGCACACACACACACAGAGAAATCTGAGGAGGACAGTGTTGTTGATGATGCTAAGGGTGAGGAAGAAGAGGAGGAGGGGAGGAAGAGAGGGAGGAGGGAAAGGGAAAGAGGAAGGAAAGAAGAAGAAAAAGAAGAAGAGGGGAGAAGGAAGAGGAGGAAGAAAAGGAAGAGGAAGAAGAAGAGGAGGGGAGAAGGAAGAGGAGGAAGAAAAGGAAGAGGAAGAGGAGGAAGAGGAAAAAAGGAAGGGAAGGAGGAGAGGAAGGAGGAAGAGAAGAAGGGAGGAGGGGAAAGAGGAAGAGAAGGGGAAGGAGGAGGAGGGAGGAAGAGACAGAAAAGGATGGGGGGAAGGAAGAAAGAGGAGAAGGAGAAGGAAGGAAGGAAGAGAGGGAGGGAGGGAGGAAGGGAGGGATGGGAAAAGGAGGAGCAGAAACGAGTAAGAATGCTTAGCACTGGAAGAAACACTCCAAAGCCGACTTCAGGCGGCTGAGCGCTGACCCCCCCCCAGGCGTGGTCTCTCCAGCTGCAAATCAGCAAGAGGGAGGAGGAAGCTCTGGCCACGAGACAGAGCGGCCAAGAACCTTGAGCACAAGAGAGACAGCGAAGTCTCCGTGTGTGTCTAAGCAGCAACGCGGTTTTCCCAAAGTCATGTGGGCTAGAAAGACACGGTGGAAGCGGGCAGGAGGAATTCTTCGTCTTGGCACACAGCTGTTCCCTCCACTGGGAAAACTGCTTCGGCCCCGACCCAGTTACCTTCTTCCCGAGAGCGAGGCGCTCATCCTTCCGGTGAACATCGACCACCGCAGCTCTTGGGCGTCTGAGGCAGGAACGTCTGCAACGTTGGGGCCAGCTTGGGCTACCTAGTGAGTCTGGGGCCAGCCTGGTCTACACGGTGCAACAGTCTCAAAGAAGTAAAAGAGAACCCATGGCTTTGAAAGTCGTCATGTGACAACGTGACCCCAGTGACCTCTGACCCCGCTCGCGCTATGATTTCAGAATACACACCTGGGTCCCTACTAATTCCTGGGTCTCCCAGAATGGAAGGTTAAAAGTAATTGGACTCAGCAGCAGGTGTGGAACTCGATGCTCAGACGCATCCGGGTCCTCGCTGGAAGCCGTAGGAGTCCTGCCTGCTCCTGACAGCGACGTCCTCAGAATCCAAGACACTCCCTTGGGGTGTGTGGGCATGCCTGTGACAAGTGTCTGCCCCCTGGCTTTATGGCCGCCTCCTAGGGAAAGTGGGCAGGGATAATGGTCTCTTGTTAGCGGATGAAGCAATGGAGGTTCATTGGGCTTCTGGCACCGTCACAACACTGCACCGGCCTCAGTGTCCCCATCTGGTGTTTCCTGATGTCTTTTGGCCCAAGGTCTCTATCTATCTCTCTCTCTCTCTCTCACACACACACACACACACATATATACACACACACAGAGACAAACATACACACACATACACACCTATACACACACATACACACACACAGAGACACACACAGACACATACACATACACGCACGCATACATACACATACACATACATACACATACACACACATACACACACACACACACACACACACACACACACACACACACACACAGCTAGAAACAAAGTCAAAGCTAGAACAGAGCCTTGGGGCCCTCTAATTAATTCTGGACACTGAAGTCTGGAATCAAGATGTTGGTGGGGCTGAGCTGTCTGTCTCCTGGCCTTGGGGGGGCGTCCTTCCTGGCCTTGGGGGGCGTCCTTCCTGGCCTTGGGGGGCGTCCTTCCTGGCTTCAGCCAGTTTCTGGTAGCTCAGAGGTCTCGGGTTTCCGCAGCATTGACTCCAGGACCTGCCTTTACCTGATCGTGGCTACTGATCATGGCTACTGGTGTCTTCATCATTTTCTCTGTGCCCCTGAATTCAGATGCCTCCTCTTCGTCCCCTTTTCCTCCTCCTCCTTTTCTTGTGTATGTGCATGTTCGTGCGTGTACATGTTCGTGTGTGTGTGAAGAGAACAGAGGTCCACCCTGAACGTCTTTCTCAGTCACTGTCTGCCTTGCTTTTGCATCAGGTTGTCTGTTGGAACCTCAGTCCTGCCCATTCAGCTGGACTTCAATGCCTCATGAACCGCAAGGACCCTCTTCTCTCTGCTTCCCAACACCAGGGATGCAGGCGAGTGCCACCTCTCCCCACTTTGTACGTGGGTACTGGGGCTCAGCTCATACAGCAAGGCATTTCACCCGCAGACTCGCTTCCCCAGCCCCTAGGTTTCTTCTTCTTCTAGGAACCTGGGTCTTGGGGATTAGGCTCCCACCTACGACCTCAGTTGGTGCGGACAGTTGTCTGTGTCATCTCCTCTTGCCCGGGGCCCAGCAGGGCCTCTGGGGACCGACCCTCCCACAGCTGACTCGGCTGCACCCTCAGCCCCTGCCCTGCACTTGTGGTTTCCCGCGGGGCGGCTGTGACAAGGACTGTGTGTGGAGCAACAAGGCTGGTAATTCTGTTTTCTCAGCTGGACGCCAACACACGGGGACTTGATACTGGGTCTGGCGTCCCCCCCTGGGCTCCCCCCCCATGACTGTGGTTTCTCAGCAGCCCACGGCGGCCCAGGGTGGGGTCACCCGCAGGGAGTGGGCATGATGCGAGTCAGGGAGTCAGAGGTGCTGGGAGCCTCGCCTTGACCTGAGACTCCAGCTCGGAGGGGCCCAGAGCGCACGGCGACCTTCCTCACTCGGCTGCAAAGCCCATGGTGCACAGTGAGGGACAGGGTGGAGCTGAGCAGAACCGGGGGACTCGGGTGGTCCTAAGGATGAGGTCCCCGAGTTTTGTGTGTCACTTTGTGACCTCAGACGAGGGACCCAAGTTCTCTGGGTCTGTGGCACCTTAGCTGCCCCTATTCCATCACAACATCTGAGAAAAATGTATGTCCGGGGCTGAACCTCGTACTACCCTCTCGGGGGGTGGTGGTAGTGAAGTTGGGGGAGGTGGGGAGCAGCTATCCAAAGATGGCGGCTGCAGAGGCTGATTTGGGGTGCGTCAGGAAGTGGATTCCTCCAGGAATGCGTAGGTAAGAGGTCACAGAGGAAAGCATGCCTAAAGCCGGCACAGACTGGATGAAGGCTAAGACTTAGATTAGATGTGGTGGGAACAGGGGCTCCACAGAGAACTGAATCCCAAGAAAGACCTGAAGGAGGCCAGGAGAGAGGATTTTGGAACTAACAAATCCTCTAGGGTCCAACAACCCCAAGTAGTCTGGACCCTTCCATTGAGGCAGCAAGGCCCCCAAGGGACCAGATACCAGACCCCCTCCTGAGATAACCAAGCCCCTCCTGTCACTTCTTCTTTACCTGTAAGTCGTGCCGTGCCCCACCTCCAACACACACACACACACACACACACACACACACACACACACACACATGCACGCACCTTTTACTTTTTCGTTTGAAGAATCACCAAGCCTGGGTTTTCCCTGGGAAGGGCCTGTCAATCAAGAAGTGCGTTACCCAGAGCTAATGAGTAAGTCACGGGAGATCAAAAGATAGAAGTGATGCCTTTTATTAAGCTCGCAGACTTATTATAAGCGAGCCGCAGGACCACACAGGTCTCCCGTCCCAGCGCAGGGAAACTGAGTGTGTGTGTGGTCTCCCCCTAGTCACAAGGCAGCGAGACGGGCGGGTAGGAGCCTAATAAAGGCTATAATTGGCACCTCTCTCCCAGAAAAACCCACGGACCATCCTCTCCCTGCCGCTAGACCTTCTCCTGGAGTGTGGGGGGGTACCCCCTAAAGGAAGCTCCCTGTTAAAGAAGTCCATCTCTTGCCAGGGGGCCAGGTGGGAGGCGGCCCCCAAATGTCCAGTGCCAGGTAGGACCATCAGAAAGCTATGTCTTCGAGGACAACCCCAGCTGGTCCCAGATAGTTGATCACCTGTCCCTTTTCTGACAGCGGGTAGAACTACAGACGTTGAGTCACTTCCTCCAACGGGTCCCTATGAGTGTTAATATTCCATTACGGTAAATATGATAAACTATATGTTGTCATAGCAACTAGGTTTTTTTTTTTTTCAAGCTGTCATGGATGACATCACCGAAAGGTAATGGACCAGGACTTTGACAAGACGGACTCCGTGCTGGAAGTCAATCTTTTTTTTTTAAGTTTAGCCCAGACAGGACAAGAGATGTGTCTCTTCTGAAGAGGGCCTCCGGGAGCCAGCCAGACAATGACCTCTGGCAGATCGGGACGTAATGGAGCCTCAAAGTGTCTCCTGGTCTTAACTGGTTCGGTTTTCTGAATCAGGGTCTATGAACAAAACCCACGAGCACCTCCAGACCCCAACTTCTTTCACCACCATAGGCCACATGGAAGCCTCTATCCTTCAGTCCTTAACCCTCCCCTTCTCCAATGCCCTTCCAGGCTCCTGCCTTCTTTCCAGTGTCTCCATTTGCGGGACACCCCCACGCTGCTTTGGCAAACCCACATGCCTGATAATTCTGCCCCCCTCCCAGCATTCCTTGGCAGGCTCCTCTTCCTCCTCCTCAGCCAAGAAGTAAGAGCCAAGAGCAGCCCCATTATTCAGAAACACTGCTTCGTGGAGAAATGTGCGATTAATTGCTGCTGCGAGGAACAGAGTCTGAGTAGAACCCCCCACCCCCACCTCCCACCCCCCAAGACAGCTTACAAAAAAATTACCTCCGTCTGGGAGGGTTTGACTTTGAAGGCTTTTGGTTCCTGACTTTGCCTCAGGATTGGACTTTTCAAACAAAAGCCAAAAAGATGATCGCGGTGTTTTGAATTAATTAATGGTGCTCTGAATAAGCTTTCTATTTCTTTACTTGTTTGCTTTCTGGATTTTTTTTTTTTTTTTTTTTGCCATAAAGTCTTACTATGTAGTTCACGTTGGCCTTAGTGAGAATCCTCCTGCCTCAGCCGCTGGAGTACCAGGATTACAGACATCAATCAGAACCATCATCTAAATAAGTTTTGATTGGTTGAGAGGAGGTGGGAAGGACTCTAGGCATAGAAGGACAGAGATACACTACTGTGATGTAGGCATCTCATAAAAATGAACAAATGTTTTTTCCTATCCTGCAAATGGAAGAATCTAGAAGTTTTAAGCAGAGTGGGTTAGACCCCTGCATGTCTGACTTCCGATACTGTTTTCCCATGATGCTTTTCTTCTCTGAGCTGAAGTTTCTCTTGATGCGGCTTCCAGGGCATCGTCCACGACATAGTTAGTTCTTTCTCCATCGCCTTTCTGCACCTCATCTTTGGTCCGTCTCGAGATTGGGCAGCGGAAAATGTGTAGGCCTCAGACAATCACCAAACATTTTGAATAAGCTGGGAGACAAAGTACGAGAACTCAAGACGTGATTTTCACTTCATACCACAGCCGCAGGAAGACGACTTGGCCAGAGTTATTCATGAATAGAGATAACTAAGATCTGGGCCCCTGCCCCAGCCCCATCTGAGCCCAGCACGGTGGTGCAGGCCCGTGGCCCTAACATTTGGGGGTGGAGACAGGAGGATCAGGAGATCCAGGTCATTGTACAACACATTCAGAGCTTTAAAAGACAGCCTGGGCTACGGGAGACAGTTTCAAACAAAAAACGTTTTTAGCAAAACTAAATGATAGATTTTGGGATTTTGAAATCACTGTTCTCCTTATCTTGCCATCTCTACCTCAATTCTTTCTTTTTCTTT
The DNA here is from genome assembly GCA_023101885.1 of Typhlomys cinereus. Lineage (NCBI taxonomy): Eukaryota > Metazoa > Chordata > Mammalia > Rodentia > Platacanthomyidae > Typhlomys > Typhlomys cinereus. The sequence continues at coordinate 2,724,684 of JALPQD010000068.1, read as the reverse complement.
CTTTCTTTCTTTCTTCTTTCTTTCTTTCTCTTTCTTTTCTTTCTTATCTTTCCTTTTTTCTCCTCTCTTTCTCTTTCTCTTCTTTCTTCTTCTCTTCTTCTTTCTTTCTCTTCCTTCCCTTCTTCCTTCCTTCTTCCTCCTTCCTCCTTCTTTTCTTCTTTCTTCCTTTCTTTCTTCTTCTTTTCTTTCTTTCTTTCTTTCTTCTTTCTTTCTTTCTTTCTTCTCTTTCTTTCCTTTCTTTCTTTCTTTCTTTCTTTCTTTCTTTCGTGTGTGTTATCTGTGGGTCAAGAGGAGACCTACAGTCCTTTGTGGCCGGTGGCAGAAGCTGGAGGCTACGTCACTGCAGGCATCTTGCAAGGAGGCTGAGAGCTGCAAGAACAGGCGTCTCCCGGAAGCAGGGTGGGACTGATCCACCTCAAGGCGCACCCCCTGTGCCTGCCTTGCTCCCACGAGGCTCCACCTCCTAAAGGTGCCATGACCTTCCCAAACACATGAGCCTGTGGGGGCACATTGCAAACCATGACAGGATCTAATTCAAAGGAAGTCAGGAACTTTCTAGAGAAAGCAGGAAAGCATTTTCAAGGGCCATGGGGAGGCAGAACGCGGAAGGACCCTCCATGCAGCCCTGTAACTGAGCAAAAACTCAGCCTGGTCGGGCTTGAGAAAGAAGTAGGGCGTGTCGGCTCACACCTCCAATCTCGGTGCTCAGGAGGATGAGGCAGGAGAGTCTGAGGCAGCCTGGGATACATAATGTGTTCTAGGCCTGGCCTATACTGAGAGAGAGAGAAAGAGAAGGAAGGAAGGGAGGGAGGGAAGAAGAAAGGAAGGAAGGGAAACGAAAAGAAAAGCAAGGTTCATGTGTGGTGTGCTCTGTAACGCCAGTGCTTGGGAGGTGGAGGCAGGAAGATCAAAGGTTGAAGACCAGCCCCAACTGCTTAGCAAGTACAAGACCAGCATGGGCTATATGAGACCCTGTCTCAACAAAACAAAATGTGTGTGTATGAGAGAGGTGGGAATAGGGGAAGAAAGTAAGGAGGGAGGGAGAAAGAGAGAAAAGGAAAGAAAACTTTGTCACTCAGTAAGATTAAGAGATGTCTGGGAATTTCGTAAGACACAGCACTCTGTCTGTGTGTGTGTGTGTGTGTGTGTGTGTGTGTGTTGGGGGGATCAGGTCATGGGAACTCTGATCTAATAAACGTTTCAACATATTGACAGATTCAACCTTTGGTGGTCACTCTTAGCAGGATCTGACTGGGAGGGAGGGGCCGGGTGGAGGAAGTCAGTCACAAGGTGGGTCATGGTTAGATCCTGGTACCAACTTGGCAACCGAAGATGCTGAGCTCTGGGCACCGCTGTGAGAAATTAATCGTTGAATTCAGCCGGGAACCAGCCTGTAGGAGACGGTCTAGTGAGCGGGGAAGACCCCGCCCATGATGGATGGGACCAGCCCCCTGGGCAGGCGGGTAAGACGGAGGGAACTCATTAAGGAAGTCGACACCCTTCTGTCACTTGGCCCGGCATGCTGAGCACCAGTGTGGATCATCTAAGAGATGAGCAAGGCCGCAGTGAGATGGATCATTATTGTATGAGCCCATGTCCTGTAAGGAAGGGGACAATTATACCTTCCAGGAAGAACTAAGAACTATGCCAGGGATTTGGGTCTTGTGGTGGGAATGTAGCTCTGCTGGTAAAGTGCCTGTCTGGCAGGCCTGAGCCCCAGCGCTGCATCGGCTAGTCATGGGGTGACTGACACGTCTAGGGATGATAGAATAGATGTAGTCTGTCTAGGCACACAAGGAACTCGAGGTCCAAGGTAAACAGTTGGAGCTGGGACGTAAGGGTTTTTGAAGCAATAAGCAGCCTAGGAACATAGCTCCAACCTTGTTACTGTGGTTTGGTCTCTGCTTTTCTTTCCTGAAAATTTGCAAGTCAGTTAGAAGTGTATACCTGCAAGTCAGGTCAGGAGCGCACATGTCTGCAAGTCAGTTAGGAGCGGATATATCTGACGACCCTGTGCTTTTTTGAAAAAAATCTCTTTAGGGGCTAAAGAGATGACTCAGGGGTTAAGATTCTGCCTTGCAAGCAGAAGAACCTGAGTTTGGACTCTGGATTCTACGTAAAAAAACGCCAGGTGGAAATGGCATTGGTGTGCACTTCCAACTCTGGAAGGTGGAGCCTGGGAAACCCAGATAGAAACAAAAAGGGGGTAGAAGCGATACAGGGTGATTCCCGGAGTCACCTTGGTCCTCCATAGGGACACATGGTGTGGTCTCTCTCTCTCTCTCTCATACACACACACACACACACACTTTTTTTAAAAAAAAATTAATTAAAAAAGAGAAAATTTTTCTTTAGATCCGTCATCATTTGGCTTCTGGGAAATTCTATGTCTGTAAGTGACCGTGAGAATGAGCAGGTTGGACAGCTGCAAATGGGGGCGGATGTGTCCTCTTAGCTTGATGTACACCAGTATTTTTTTTTTATTTATACTGCTATGCTTATGCGATCTTAAATGTCATTTTAAAATAAAACACAACGCTGTCTGAAAAGATATGTGTGGAGCTGGTGCCGCGTCCTAAATAAAGTCATAGATCTCGCTGAGTCACTCCCCTGGCGCGCCGCGGGTTTGAAGACTTACTTGGGTTTTAGGCAAAACTGGCAGAACAGAAGCCGTCGCAGTGCCAATCAGCCTTACACCAACCAGCACTGTAGGGACGGCGCTGGCCGGCCTGGGGTGTGTGAGGTGTGGCGGAAGCCCGCGGGAGTGCGCCAGCTGTGGTTCCAGCTGCGACTCGAACATGTAACACTAGTTATATAACTTGGCACCGCTGAAACCCGGAGATGTTTCCTCATGTAGCCTGGTGGTGTGGTGTGTAGGTGTGTGTACACGTGTGTGTACTTGTATGTGTAATGCATGTGTGTATGCACATGTGTGAGCTAGTATACGCGCGTGAAAGCCTGTGTGCGCTCACAGGTGCTTGTCTGTATACATGTGTGAGTACGCATGTATGTATGTTGGTTACGTGCATATCTGCATATATATAACCAGGTGGGTGCATGTGTACGTATATGTGTATGTGTGCACATGTATATGTGTGTGTGTGTGAACTCGTGTGTGTTTGTGTACGCGTGTGCATATATACCTCTCTGTAGGTGCGTATGTGTGTACTTGTATGTATATGTATGTACTTGTGATATGTGTGTACTTGGGTGTGTACCTGTCTGTATGGGTGTGTGCATGTAGTTTGTATCAGGGTGGGGGGTCTGCTGGAGGTCTCCGGGAGGAGAGATTGTGGTTTGCTTCCCGGAGCCCAGCCGTGGTGGATCGGATGTAAGCGCTCAACAAGTGGTGGCTGAATATTAAAGTTCCTAATGAAATCGCCATGGGAACCTTTGCTTATTAAGCTGCATCTGCCCTAGGCTAAAACACATTGAGCAGTTAATGTGGATCACTCAAAGAGCCCACCGTGTTTACGCTTACTTTCCTTTGACTTCGCAGCAGAAAGGGTTGGGTAGCTCTTGCAGCTCTACGCGCAACCCTGGGTGCAGGAGAGAGGGTCACACTGACCCGAGGGGTAGACCACGGGCCTCTCTGGTGTTTTACTCACTGCCTAGCTCCCTACCAGAGGTGCTGTGCCCCCTGGAAGAGGCCCCCCGACCCCCAGGTGTCGAGAAAGGCTGGAGCCAAGAGCCTAGGATTCAGGACCTCTGTGGGCAGAGGCCTCCTGGCGGGGGCACACTTGACCCTCTTCCTCTCCCCTCCTCCCCCAGGCAGCACCAGACTTGCCCTCCTTCGGCCACCTGGTTCTGGATAGTTGTCTGTGTCGCTGCTTGGCAGACAGCTGAGGACTGTCAAGGACGGTCCACTTGCCGTCCCTGAAGCAAAGCCCGGTCCTTCTCGGGCTTCCAAGACCGGTGACCAGCTACGAAGATGGCACTTCTGTGGCGAGAACGGCTCCTCCGTGTTCCCTCCTCCCGTCCCTCTCTCCTCTCCCTCCTCGCCCACTCCTCCGGGCCTGTGAAGAAAGATGTCTGATGGGGCGATGAGCTCTCAAGGAAGGAAAGCCAGAGCCAGTGCCCCCCTCCCAAGGGCTTCCGCATGGGATCCGGGAAGAGGGCTTGGGGCAAGCAGAGGGTGGGTCCCTCCAAAGAAGGGCCTGCGAGAAGGGCAGGTGCCAAGTGTCTTTGGAGCGTCTTTGGCAGTCAGTCAGTGAGGGAAGGCAGATGTGACTCCCCAAAGAGGAGCGCCCTTGCCAGCCCCTGCCTGGCATGATGAGGGAGAGCCTGAGAAGAGAGAGGAGGTTGACCCCCACACACACACTGGGATGGTAGGAAATGCCTAAAATGCACTTGGAGGGAAATGGGGAAGATGGTGTCTTAAGTCAGTTGGTACAGAAATCTGGGATCGAATCCTGACATCAGGGACCAGTCCTGCCCAAACACCCCATGTACACATTCATTTACACGTGTGCAGGCGTGTACACACGCACAACATTGTGTAAACACCCTGTGTGCTCCTGTGAAGCACCCCTGCCACCCTCCCACAAGTTTCTGCATACACATCACCTTATCAACAGGTCCTGCTCTCAGAAAACTTCCCAACACGCGGCTCTCGCTCCCTGTCAATCTTCCCGCCTTCACTGTGAGATGCGACCCGTAGACCTCCTGGAGCAGGGCACATGACACGTCTCTCTCCGGTGGTTCACAAAAAAAGATAGTCGGTCCGTAAGACTGTAATGAGGCCTGAAGAGAGACTCAGGGGTTTAGGCTCTGCCTCGTGAGCAGAAGGTCCTGAGTTCGGATCCTGTAATAGCACCAAGCGGAAACAGTGAAAATCAGCAGCTTCAGCCTTGGTGGGCGGAGCCTGGGAGATCCCAGAGCGAAGCAAAAAGGAGGTAGAACAATCCAGGATGATTCCTGTGTCACTCTTGGTCCTCCACAGGGACACTCAATGTCCTCCGATACACACACACACACACACACACACACACACACACGAATAAATAAATAAAATCTTTAAAGTGTGGGTCTTCTACTTATAAAAATATTCATCGTAAAATAGACGCCCTGTTCTACCATAGGCGCCAGCCTCACGCATGTCGTGTCTACCACATCCGTGCATGTCACGTGCTTTCCACGTCCTCTCCTGGCAATACACTCAGCACCTGCGCCCCACCTGCAGGATACACGCACCTGCACCAAGCAGTGGACGGAGGTGCCCTCCCTAAGCAGTAACTCCTTGATGAAAACTGCCTCTTTCCCTTTGTTACGGTTGCATTTTGACATCAACTTGACAGCTGCGGACTGTTCGGGGTGCAGCTGTGGAAGGTTAATGGTTGGAATGGCCCCTGCACAAGCCTGTAGGTACTTGACTGATTGCTGTGGAGAACCCAGCCCAAAGTGGGTGGTACTCTCCAGTGGTGGACCCGATAATAGGAGGTGCAAGGAGGAGGGACTTGCTCTTCCCTTATCCGGTGTTGACTTGCTGTGCAGTCCACTCTGCGTGCACGTTCTTTGCCTTCAGAGCGTCTGGTCTTTGTTGCTGCTGCTGCCGCCTCCGTCCTTGGCTGACTCGGAGCTTCACCTTTTCCATCACGTTGTTGCTGTTCCCGCTGCCTTTGGAGCCTGGTCTCTGGGCCTTGCTGCTGTTTGCTGTTCATCGATGACGTCAGAGCCCAGCTGTTCTTCACCGACGTCGGAACCCAGCGTCTTCAACCCTCCAGAGAAGTAAAGGCTTGAGACCTTCTCAGGATCTTTTGGCTTTGTGAAACATTCCAGCCAGGAAAGAGGCCGCTGCAGGCGGCTACCTTGAAGGACACTATTTCTATCATGAGTTATTTTTTAATAAACTTATTATATATACTACATTCTATAGATTCTGTTTCTTCAGAGAACCCTGATTAATACACCTTTTCATGGTCAATTTCTGTTCTATTTCAGGACACATCCAGATACAGGAGATGGGGGTCCAGTCTGGCCTGAACCAGTCTTGGGTGCATGCTTAAGTAAGGCAAACTTTAGTTAAAATCAGATGCGTGGCAGGAAGAGAATGTGCAGTACAGAAAGACTTACACAGCCCAAGCCTGTCAATCAAATGGAGAACCACCCAGAGTTGGTCCCTTAGCAACCAACTCCTCCTCCCATGAGACAAAGCTCGGAACAATAACAGATGTTCTTAAATGCCCTGTATCAAGGACCCCGAAGCCCACCAGTCTCTTGCAGCGCATCTGACCTGTGCCTTGGTGTTGCAACTCGACACAATGTCCTTGCTTTGCGATCTATGCTTCTCCGGTTCTTTAAATAAGGCACCAAGAACCTGCTTGTTCCAGGCAGCAACCCCCAGTAACATCAGCTGGATTTCATGTCTTAGCCTTTTTCCCCAGCTAGAACTCAAGCCTTGTAAGAAAAAACAAAAAGTTCCGAAATAAGCAGTAGCGGCTAAGAAGTTGTTTATTAAATTCGCCCGTGGTTCTACACACACACACACACACACACACTCGCACGTGCACGCACATACATACACCTCACATGCACAATTGAATAAATAATAATAAAAAAAAAAGATCAAAACCAAGCAAGAAAATTTAAAAAAAAAAATAAATAAAAAAATAAAAATAAAAAATAAAAAAAAAAAAAGAAAAGAAGCTGGGTCTGGGGAGATGGTTCAGGGGTTAAAGCCTTTGCCTTCCAGGCAAAAGGACCTGAGTTCGAATCCCCAGATCTCACATACAATCCCAAGTGGAAATGGGACCTTCCAGCCTGGGAAATCTAGAGCAAAGCAATAAGGAGATAGAACAATCCAGGATGATTCCCAGGGTCACCCTTAGGCCACCACAAGTACACACACTCAAGTGCACTCTGGAACAAAATACATGCACACCAAGAAAAAAAGGTTATGAAAAGAGGTAGTATTTTCTTCACTGCTGTATCCTGGCTCTAGAGATATCTAATTTTTATAATAGTTGCTCAATTTCCGTAAAGGAAGGAGAAAAGAAAGGCGTGAAGGACGAGGAGGAAAAGGAGGACCACAGAAGAGAGGGAAGGAGGAAAAGAGATAATTAAAAAAAAAGATCTGGGGGGCTGGAGAGGTGGCTCAGGGGTTAAGCCTCTGCCTTGTAGGCGGAAGGTCCTGAGTTCGGATCCTAGACCCCACGTATAGACGCGGGGCAGAGGCAGGGGCAGCCTGAGCTTCTGGTCCTGGTGGGTGGAGCCTGTGAACCCCGGGGCAGAGTAAACAAGGAGGAGATGGAGGTGTCCATGGTGGTTCCCGAATTCGTCCGTGGTTCTACACACACACACACACACACACACACACACACATATACATGCATACACGCACAATTGAATAAATAAAAATTAAAAAAAATCTGGGGGCTGGAGAGATGGCTCAGGGATTAAGACTCTGCCTCCTAAGCAAAAGCTCCTAGGTCCCATGTGAAAAAATGCCAGGCAGAAATGGTAGTGGCTTCCACTTCTGGCCCTGAGCGGAGCCTGGGAAATCCCAAAGTGAAGCAAAAAGGTGGTAGAAGCAATCCAGGATTATTCTTGAAGTCACCCTTGGTCCTCCACAGGGACATATGGTGCCCTCTGACACACACACACACACACACACACACACAGAACAAATAAATAGAGTTTAAAAAAATACATCCGCCTCAGGTGAGGCGCTGCCTGATTCGTCCCTGGCTTTGGTGATGCCAGCATTCTACTCTTGACTACAGTTCACATCACCCCCACGCAGAGGCTCAAAGGGTCTTTAGGCCTGTGAAAGTTCTTTGGATGACCGGACTTGTCTGCGAGAGCCTCTGGTCTTGGGTTCCCTCTTCACTTGAGACAGGCGAGAATCTCATTCCGTAGGCCAGGCTGGCCTGGAACTCACAGTGATCTTCCTGCCTCGGCTTCTTGAGTGGGGATTCCTAAGGCCTTCACTTACAGAGGCCCTCCGTAGGGTCTGACGTCACTTCCTGTGGGAAAAGTGGCAGGTGCGTGATGGAATGAAAGACCCCGCAGCTTCACAGTGTGACAGTTGGTATCCTGGTGTCTCGGGACATCCAGGTCTAAAAGGTGTCAGCTCGAAACCAGATTTCTTGGGATTCAGAGACCCAGAGTTGAAGACTTAGATTACTAAAGCAGGGTTTGCTGATAATGAGAGGGAAAGGGAAGAAACTTTGGGATGCTGGGTCTGAGAGGGGCAAGGAGGAACCTTCATAGTTTGGCCTTAAAGTGGGAGTGCATTGTGAGAACAGAGGAGATGGCTTACAATCAGAGAGACCCGGGAGACAGTTGCCATGGCGAGAGGAGACACCCGGCATGTGGCAGCATGGTGGGACAGGGGGCGAAGAGAGATGAGGATGCTTGGGCGGAGCTACAATCGTTCACAGCTGGGCATTGCTGAGGAGCGACCCAGGAGACACTAGGGAAGTGAGGTCGTAAAGATGGAGGGTGGTGGGCCCACGTGGTTCCCACACGTCGGGCATCTCTAGCTGCACTAGCTGTCCGGTGGACGTGAGTCCATGAAGCTGCCCCACCGACCCCAGGGCACAGAGATGGTCCGGGAGGATTCAGAACCTGGGCATGGAGCTGAGGGGTCTGTAGGTCCCTCGCTTCCTTGCCACACCCCGCCCTGGGCGTGCCCTACCGCAGCCTCTCCAACCTTGTCATCCTCCCTCTAAGAGCTGAGAAGTTCCTTCACGGTGCTGATGGAGGCTGAGCTGCTCATCCTTAGACAGCTGCGGCAGCTAAGGCCGGGGACCAAGTTCCCTGCTCTAAGCACAGAAGCTAGCAATTACAGGACTGCCTCATACAAGGCAGGAGCCGCACGTGTGTGTGTGTGTGTGTGTGTGTGTGTGTGTGTCCATCATCATTGTTCCTGAGGTGAATGGGAAGGCAGGATCCACCATGTTTTACCTTCCTTTCCCTTGGTCCAGTTTTTTTTTTTTAAATTATTTTAAAAAATAGATTTATTTCTCACAGCCTTAGGCTGGGAAGCTGAAGTTCGGGATGATGGATCTGGGGGAGTCTTCTGCTGGTTGGGAACTTCGCGGAGTCCTGAGGCAGTGCGCGAATGACATGCGAATGACATGTCGAGAGGGAACCAGCTAGTGTCTAGCTGTTCTCGTTGTACCCCGACTTTGAGCAGTCTTCCCCCGTGGAGGAAAACGTGTCTCACACACATGATCTCTTTCGGCCTTTGTGACAATCAAAGTGTGTGGACTCCCCTCTTTTATTCAAATGAAGAAGCTGGATCCGGGCTGTTTGTACCATCCATTCATCGAAGGCCTGTGAAACTCTCCTCTCTCCTTCCTTCAGTTCAAGATGCTTGTTGGGGTACAGAGAAGAGAGGAACGATGGCGTCTGTCTGTGCTGCTCTGTTTCCTTCAGTGATTCTGGGGTACTTGGTATAACTTACCCCTCTAGTGTGTAAGAAAGGGCAACGGGGCTGGAGAGATGGTTAAGACTCTGTCTCCCAAGCAGAAGGTCCTGAGTTTGAATCCCAGGTCCTATGTAAAAACACCAAGTGGAAATGGTAACAGCTTTCACTTCCATCCCTAGTGGGCAGAGCCTGGGGAATCCCAGAGCAAAGTAAAAAGGAGGTAGAAGCACCCTTGGTTCTCTACAGAGGACACACAGTGCCCCCTCTCACACACACACACACACACACACACACACACACACACACACACACGATAGATAGACAGACAGATAGAGAACCTATCTATAGGTAGGTAAGTAGATAGGTAGAGAGAGAGAGAGAGAGAGAGAGAGAGAGAGAGAGAGAGACAGAGAGACAGAGAGACAGATATATAGATAGAGCCTGAGAAATCTCAGAGTGAAGCAAAAAGGAGGTAGAAGTAATCCAGGATGATTCCTGAAGTCACCCTTGGGCCTCCACAGGGACACACAACACAGTGCTCTCTCTCTCTCTCTCTCTCTCTCTCTCTCTCTCTCTCACACACACACACACAAAATAGATAGATAGATAGATAGATAGATAGATAGATAGATAGATAGATAGATAGATAGATAGATAGATAGACAGACGGACATGTTTTTAAAAAAGAAAGGGAGGGAATCGTATGCATAAAATTGAATACCTCTGCCGAGCTCGCCTAATGAATTTCTAGCTGTCGCTTTCAAGCTTGCAAGCCGTGAAGAGCTCCCCAGCGTATGGTGGCCAACTTGGCTCGGGGCAGGGTTTCTTCTGGGAAGTCCTTCCAGGTGAGGCAGGTGGGGCTGGGAGCAGAGAGACAGGTGTCTGTGAGTCTCTGGGTACGGGGGAGAGGGTGTGCTCTTGGCTCCCCATTGTTTGAAACGTGGCCCACTTGGCCATTTGCATTTCACATCAAGATCGGGCACAGGTTGTGAGACACATCTGGTATTTACGCAGCGGATCCGCGGGCGGAAGAGCAGCAGCCAAGTGGGTCCTGGTGTCATTAGCTCAGGTCGAACGTGCTGCAGTGCCTGGACGTGGAGCTGTGTTGTCGGGGGACCCTCGGGGGTTGGAACCATGCAAAGCAAGCACTGTCTGTGCGCTACAGCTCTCCAGCTGCGAATCCAACGCGCCTCTCTGTCCAAATCCCTCTTTCCCGATTCCCCAGAGCTCCCTCCTCCAAGTTTTAGGGGCAAGGCCCTCGGAACCCCTTCATCGCCTCACCCCACTCAACGCATGTCCCAATAAACCTCCAAGTCATGGGATTCCATGCTCTGTTTTCTGCATGTGTGTGCGTGCCTGTGGAAGACGAAGGGTGACTTCAGGAATCATCCTGGATCGCTCTGCCCCCTTACTGCTTTGCCCTGGGATTCCCCAGTCTCTGCCTTCCAGTTCAAGTTGCCGCCATATCTACCTGTCATTTTTACTGAAGATCTGGGGATCTGAACTCAGGTTCTTTTGCTTTTGAGGCAAAGGCCATCCCTGAGCCATCTCCCCAGCCTGGGATTCCACATTTTTAGTATTTCACAAAGCTCTCTCTCTCTCTCTCTCTCTCTCTCTCTCCCCCCCTGCACTCCTTTCAGGTCTCCATCTTGCTCCCCATGTTTGTTGATAGTCTTGCCTCGAAGCCTCTCTCATCTCCATGCATCACCCCTTCCCACAATGCCAATAATTAAACCACAGGCGGGTGACACTGCTGTTTTCATTCAAAGCCCTCAGTGACACCATGTTGGGAGAACAAACCCCAATACCATGGCCCCAGTAGGTAAGTCCTTCTGCAAGTTGACCCCTCACTGCATCTACCCCCTACGACTCCTTGGACCACCTCTGATGCCGCTGATCCTGGAAATGATAGGTTTCCCTTCATCGCGCACAATACCTTTTTGTCTCTTTTCCTGTAGTATTCCTGTGTGACTCCGTCCCTCCTCTCAGGAAAGGCGTTTTCCACTGGGCCAATTCCATCAGGATCTTCCTCTACCCAAAGATGTGCATTCCACACATACGATATACTGTAGATGCCTAAACACTCCTTAATAACAGAATAAAAAGTTTGCCCGGGGCCTGGCTGATCCGTATCGGGTCCATTCGCAGGACATACTGTCACATACGGGATAACTTAGTTTTCTTTCTCATTACAATGACGGCAGATGAGCATGTCCTTTCACACCTTCTGTAGAAAGGATGTTTGTGTCACCCCAAAATTTGTATGTTCAGCTGGACATGGAGGCGGTTTCAGTGTGGCTGCATGTCGCTGATAAATTCATGACAGGCGGAGCTTGGGGGAAACAAAGGGCTTTTAGTCTTTCATACGATTACAACTCTTAGTCCAGCTTAGCAGGAGAGCTCATACCAAAGCCAGGAGCCGAGGGAACTGGCCACACTCTATCCCCAGGGATTGCTGAGAGAGAGGCAAACCTCACTTGCCAGACAGCAAGACTGCCAAAGTATGCCCCCAAAATGCCAACTCAGTGGACCAGCTCCCTCCATCTTATCAGACAATCTCCTGCAGGATTATTCAGGGTTCACCTTAACTACTAATTCTTCACCTTAACTACTAATTCTTCACAAACGTACCCAGAGCCCCTTTTCAGTGGACACCTAGTTCTAACTAGCACAGAGGTCCAGCAAGTTCTCTCTCCTCTTTCTGACTTCTAGATCCAGGGAGAAACCTACAACCCCGCAGAGACCCCACGAGAACCCAACCACACTGGCACCTTGACCTCGAACTTGCATCCTTTAGAGCTGAGAGGAATAAACATGTGTTGCTTAAGCCACCAGCCCGTGGTCATTTGTCAGAGCAGTCCCAACTCATTAAGACAATGCCCATTTTCCAGGAGAGAAATCAAGTCAAAGAAATGAAGCGATTTGGCCCATTAGCCTACACCTTTCGCATACATCAGACCTCTCTCTCCAACACAAACCTTCTTATGCTTAGCCTAGACCAGACTTTGGTATATGGCAACTCTGGGCCCTTCTGCAGGCTGAGTTTTTAGGGTGTCACAGACAACAGGTGCTTTGTTCATTTTGTTGTGCCCGAGACCTCTGGTAGGCACTCAGCACATATTTATCATATTGATTACCTCCCATGTTCGTGAATGTCAGCGGGAAGTCGGGTTTTGGTGGTTGGCGCGGAGAGTATGTAGAACCAATACCGTTATGTCTCCTTCCGCGACAGAGAAGGACTTCTTTCTCTCCTAGACCCAGATCCACAGAGCATCCCCGTGGTTTCTCCAGCCAAAGTCACCAAACACACCTGTCTCCATGGACAACATAGAGCATCGCTGGGCCGGAGGTTCCTCGCTCCCCCAGGGGTGGGGTTCTTGGGGAGCCTTCGTCTTCCAAGAATGCGACTGACTGATGGCGGCGGCAGGTTCAAGTTCAAAAGAAGATTAGATTTCAAGGCGACTGGAAGCTATTCATTCCAAGCCAAGACTTACAGGGAGAGTTTCCGTCTCTTCTCCTTCTCCCTCCAGGGCAGCCCAGGGCTTGTTGGGACCCGATGAAAACCTCACGGGTGCCTGACTGCTTCCCTAATTGGGGAATGGAGAGGTGGAAAACCAGGCTCCGGACTCTTTTGCCAAACTAGCGAGGATCCGAGTGTGAAGCCTTAGCTACCCATGAAGAACCCTCTTCCTCTGAAAGGGCTTTACTGTGCCCCCACTTATCAAAGAGCAGGCTACTAATAGCAAACAAAATCTATGTGTGTGCAAATCTTCCAGCTGATACACACTTCTACTTGGATTTGATCTATTGACTTATTTACTTTGTGCATGCGTGTATGTGGGAGGGGCATGCATGCCACAGTACACACATGGAAGTCAGAGCACGACTTCGAGGAGTCAGTCCTTGCCTCCCACCCTACCTGAAGCGGGTGTTTCTTGCTTCCGTCTTGCACATTCCAGGCTGCGTGGCCCTCTAGCTTTCTGCGCATCCTCCTGTCTCTGCCTCTCATCTTGAGATAGACGTGTTGGGATTACAGATGTGCAGAGAGCCACGTCTGGCTTTTCACGGGATTCTGGCATCACGGGCTGGGGTCATCAGGCTTGGGCAGCAAGTGATGTAACCTAATGGGCCGTCTTCTGCGGCCCCAACGGCGCGAAGAAGCCTGAGTCAGAGAGAGGCTTAGGGACCTGACCGTGGTCACATCTGGTGTGCAGGCTACATCAGCGCCTTGGTGCAGAATGTAGCCTTTGAGCCGGCTCCCGAGCACTTTCCTGTAGTAGCTTCGAATCTTCACAGGGACTAAAGTGCATGCTGATTTCCAGCCCATTTTCTTACAACTCGTTGAATATTCTTTGACTGCATCCTTCACCCTCTCCACCTAGCCCCTCTCCCTCCTCTCCTACCCTCCCTCCCATTCTCCATATCAACCATCTCTTTCTGACTCCCGTGTCCCCCTCCCTGCATGTGGGATTTCCTGCACAGCAAGTGACCAGTCTGGCCCAGTTTTCTAGCCGAGGAGACAAGCAGTTAGACTAAGTCCCTTGCTTACTGCCGTGATCCTGTCAATGGCTCCAGGCCACAAGCCCTGCTTGACTCTAAATCCCTGAGTTTTAGCCCAGGCCGGGGCCACAGAGCTGTCAGGTCAGCCATCAGCAGGCTGAGGCAGGAGGATCCCAAGTCCGAAGTCTAGCTGGCCCGCAGGGCTGAGCTCAGGGCCACCCTAAGCAACTTGGCAAAACCCTATCTCAAAATAAAAATTAAAGAACAAAGGGAGGAGGGGCGATGGGAGGTATGAAGCTCCCTGTTAGAGCATTAGGTAGCAAGTAGCTCTCAATGCTACTAAGTAAATAAATTCCAACACTACTAAATAAATACAGTCCTCAGGGTTTTGTTTTGTTGGGGGTTGGGGTGTGGAGATCTTCATGTTTAAGCTTTGCTTAAGATGCAGTCACAACTATGTCACTGTTCCCAGCAAATCATCATCCAAGTTGTCATGTGCGACTATAGCAGGCTGGGGACCCTCCGGGAGGACCCCAGGCCGAAGACGCTAGACGCACAAATGCGAAAACCAACCCACCAGTTGCTGGAGGTCAGTCTGACAAACAGAAACCTAAGAATACAGGCTTAAAAGAAAAAAAAAAAGAAAGATTTAGGGCTGGACAGATGGCTCAGGGGTTAAGACTCTGTCTCCCAAGCAGAAGGTCCTGAGTTCAAATCCCAGGGCCCACGTAAAAATGCCACGTAAAAATGCCAGGCAGAAATGGCAGTGGCGGCCCGTACTTTTGGGCCCTGGTGGGCGGAGCCTGGGAAATCCTAGCGTGAAGCATAGAAGTAGAAGCAATGCAGGATGATTCCTGAAGTCATCCTTGGTTCTCCACAGGGACACACAGTGCCCTCTGATATACACACACACATGTCAGTGTGCACACATGCAAAATGTACATGTATGTGTGAATGCGTGCGCTCTGGTGAGGAGGCCGGAAGGGGGTATCCCATGTCTTCCTCTGTTACTCCCCACTATTACTCCCCGCCTACCCTTTGAGGCAGGGCCTGTCTCCCTGAACCTGGGGCTCACATTTTACTGACTAGGCTGGAAGCCAACAAGCCCTAGAGATCTACCTGTCTCCTGCCCCCCTCCCCGATCTAGACTTCGTGGGGATACTCAGATTGTTATGTGGGTGACAAGGTCCAAACTCCCGTCCTTGTGATTGTGCAACAAGTGCTCTTTACCCCCGAGCGTCTCTCCAGCCTGGGAGAGCAAAACAAGGAAGGAAACTCAAAGCTCCACAACCTGAAGTGTGAAGGAAAAAAAAAAAAAAAGGCTAAAGAAGAGAGATTGTCTTGGGGAAGCACGTGGTCTGCCGCCTTGTTAATTTCAGATGAATTTCACCGAGCATTTATTTAGCTTACCCTGTCTGACCTCACAGCAATGTTCTGACAAATCTGAACTCTTCAAGGACAGTACTGCCCGCTGGTCCTACTCAAGTGTTGGTAAAAACTCAGGTGTTGGGTTCAAATGTCTTAGCGGGTAAGGCCCCTGCTCAGAAACAGAGACTTGAGTTCTATTCCTGGAAGCCCACTTGATGGGGAGAGCTGATTTCTGAAAATTGTTCTGAAAAATCTCCACTCACGATTCTTTCTCTCTCTCTCTCTCTCTCTCTCTCTCTGGTTCTTTCTGTCTCTCTTTATCTCTGTGTGTGTTTGTGTCTCTCTCTCTTAAATAAACAAATAAAAACATTTTTGAGACTTCGCTGTTGGCATAGAGCCATATAAATCCTTTCTTGCTCTATACCTCAGGATGATGTTAGGTTTTGCTTCTCCAGCCCCTCTATCCCCTCCCCTGTGCCGGGATCACAGATCTATCCCGCCACATCCACTTTATTTGACTCTGGGGAATCGAACCCAGAACTTCATGCATGCTAGTTTGGCACTCTCCACATTGAGCTGTGTCGCCTCCCCCCCCCCCACCCCAGCCCGTGGATGATCTCAATTCTCAGTGTCATTACGGATTCCCAAGATTTTCTCTATCGGGGTTCCCATGGTTCATACAAAACCCCACAGCGATACATAGCATTGAAGACCTTTGAAGGGTCAAAAGACTTGCTTACAGCCCCATGTCTGCACACCAAGAGCCCACGTGCTAAAGGAGACTCCTTCCTGTTTCATCGTGTGTGTGTGTGTGTGTGTGTGTGTGTGCGCGCCTGTGGAGGCCCAAGGATGGCACTGAGAATCATCCTGGGTTGTTCTACCTCATTATTGTTCTGCTCTGGAGTTTCCAGGCTCCTTCTGCCAGGGCCAGAACTACAGGTCAACCATCAGAGCTGCCCGGCATTTTTACGTGGGATCCGGGGGTCAGAACTCAGATCCTTTGCTCAAAAGGCAAAGGCTTTCACTCCTCAGCTATCTCTACAATCCCTCCAGGTTTCAACAGCGGATAAACGGTTGCTTTGTTTGAATAGTAAAGTGGAGTGTATTCCAGGCACGGAACGCTCCAGATATAAAGCAGCGAAAACAAAACAAAGCAAAACAAACAAACAAACATGGAAATACCTTTTCATTCCCTTATTAGTACTAACTTAAAAACATCTATTAATAGCAATAAAACAAGTCTACTTAAAATAGACCCCTCATTATGAAAAAAGGGAAAACAGACGCTTGTTCCAAAGCTCAGAGGCGGAGGGGTGGCGACATGCCTCGGAGCAAAGCTAGATGATCCTCCAACCACTGGGCTAATTAAACTTAATTTTATTTATGAATTCCTCCTGGCTCTTCTCCTGCTTCCAATGGAGCTCATCTCTCTCCCCGATCCACCTGCTGGTCAGTGTTTCTCCTTTTGTGAGGCTCCAAGAAGCGGATCCAAGCTTGCTTTTTTTTTTTTTTTTTCCTCCCAAGTCCAGCCCGAGGGCAAATGAAATCGACAAGAGCCAGCTCAGCTGCCTTTTCCAGTGCGGGCACCAGGAGCTCCACACGATTGCACACAATGGAATGAAAGTGCTAAGCAAGAGATGGTCGAACTTTCTCTGTTCATGGGACTCCTAGTGTCTCAATCATTTTTCCCATGATGCCCCTTGACAAAAAAAAAAAAAACAACGCTTTCATTTATGACGGAATGACGTCATTATGTCCAAATGACTAATAAGTATTTATGGCTTATAAATTTGATAGCTGTTTGAAAATAACAAATGCCCAAAAGGTTGAAAGAAAATATATTTGTATTTCATTATTAAATAATTACGGTGCCTTATTTATGAGCAGCTCGCTCACCTTCATTTCCTGTTTCACATCAATTTTCACATGGAATCTTTTTTTTTCCAATCACAAATGAAAAAAAAAGAAGTCATCAAAGGGATTGTGGTTCTTGAGAAATTTTCACATGGGCAGAGACCAAGAATCCTGATATTTTCAACTTCAAGTTTGAGAAGTGGCCTTAACTCTAAACCAGCTCTCTTTGGATGGATTTGTTCTGTGTTCAGTACCTAGGGGAAAATATTACCCCAATGCCGGGCCAGCTACATGGCTCAGTGGGTAAAGAGACACTTGCTGCCAAACCTGGCTCCCTGAGTTTGATTCCTGGAGTCTTCAGGAATCAGGTGGAAGGAGAAAACAAACTCTCCCACAAGTTATCCTCTGACTTCCACACACAGACCGTAGCACGTGAGCCCACACACACGCATTCTTGTGCACAATAAGTAAATAAATTATAGAAGACGAGTTAGAGGGGCTGGAGAGGTGGCTCAGGAGTTAATCTCTGCCTTGCAGGTGGAAGGTCCTGAGTTCGGATCCTAGACCCCACGTATAGACGCCAGCAGAAGCGGGGTCAGCCTGCGTTTCTGGTCCTGGTAGGGCGGAGCCTGTGAATCCCGGGGCAGAGTAAACAAGGAGGAGGTGGAGGCGTCCATGGTGGTTCCTGAATTCGTCTGTGGTTCTACACACACACACACACACACACACACACACACACACACACACACATACATACATACGCACACTTGAATAAATAATTAAAAAAGAAGAAGACAAGCCAGAGATATAGCTCAGTGGGTAAAGTTCCTGCTCGAAAACTTAGAAACCTGCATTCAATCGCAGAAGCCCACGTGGCGGAAGGAGAGAACTGACTTCTGAAAATTGTCCTCTGACCTCCACCTATGGCATTCATATGTCCACCTTCTCTCCATTCTCTCTCTTTCAAACAAATAAGAACGAAAAGAAAAAACCACCAATATAACAAAATAAAAGAATGGTGCAATTTAAAGTCAAAGGCACTTTCTCAATCGAGAAGCCGGCAAGCTGCCTGTCAAAACCTTTTTTGGAGGCAAATTGGACAAATTCTGGAGCACCATTGTAACTTCGGAACCTGGGCCCCTTCGCCCACAATCTGGGACTCATGGTCCTAGATAATGAGTGCAGCGAAGGTCGAAAGGAGAGGCGTGGCACTTGGCGCCTAGGTGCTTTATGGATTTCACGGAGGAGGTTGAGGTTGGAGCTTGGGGGGCTGGGGGGCTGGAAGAGGAGGGAGCGAAGGGTTGTGAGTGTGGCCGAATGGAAGATGCCCAGAGAAGTGTGCCGTGCAGGACTGCAGAACACTGGCCAGGCTGCAGGGGCGCAGAGAGCAATGGGCGGGTCTTCGCCATTGGCCTGTGACTCTGTGACTCTCCTTAGTCCTTCTTTGTGGACACCTACCGTTCATCGACTTTATGCAAAAGACCCCGAGCAGGCTGCCTACGCATCCTCGCGTCTTCCACAGCAAAGGGGGCACAGAGCTTCGTGCCAAGCCCTGGCCAGGTAGACACGCCCCTCTGAAATGAGTACTAAATGAAACGCTGAAACTGGGTCCTCGCAGACCGGTTCTTCAGCAGGACGAGCTGCTGGGGCAACTCTCCTGCTCCTGCTTCACCTGCCCACCTGGCTGGCCTATTTTCGGGGAGCCAACAAGTGAGGACAGTAGCCCTGTGTTGTCTGGCTGCGAGAGAGCCGAGAAAACGTTCCTTTCCAGCTCGCTTATCTGCGGCATCTCCAGGTCTTACCAGGAGGGCGGATCTGAGTCCTGCCGTTCCCACGCAGCTGCCCAGATGTGTGACAGTAGCTCCCCTGAGAGCTGTTTGTGTCTCTCTTATTTACAGTGTAAACAGCATTCAGACTGCAGCTTTGGAAGGCCTCCTGACTATTTGTTCGGGTAAATCCGTGGCCCTGGATGTGGTTCTGTGCAAGATCTCAGGCCAAAAACACACAGGAGACTTGCAGCAGCCGCTTCTAGATTGTTCCCTTTGCCAACCACAATGGGGAGAAGCAACCTTGGCCTGGCTGCCTCAGCCCTGACTGTTGACTTTCATTGTTCTTAAACAGATCACCCCCAAAACCAGAGGGGTCTGCTCCTCTGGGCCTCACTTCCTTCTTACACACCACTTGGAATAACAAATCGCTTGGGAGCACAGCTTTATTACAAAGTTGCTTAGATTTAAAGCAGAGTTAATAAGAACAAATTACATTGTTATAGCTGCAGCTATGCAATGGAAACCAGTCCCTGTTTCTGACAAACCCATGCTTTGTTGAAATCCGGCGGCTTCTTTGAAAATAGAGGGGGATTCGTAGTAGATGGTGTCTGTCACTTGGGGGGAAGGGGGGACACCCAGCAAGGCAAACTCGTGACGGAAATCTGCTTAGAAGGGAAGTCCATTGCTTTCTTCCTATGTCCTTCATAAATCTGAAATTGCTTTCTCTGCTTCTCATGGTCTTGGAAGGACCTAAACTTATAAACGACCAGTCGTCAAGCCACAGTTCTGATTCCTCCCAGGTATTTTGTCTGTCATTAGGCTGGGAATGCTTCATGATTCAAACGCCCAGGCTTGGGAAGGACGGAGGGTGTGTGCAGATCAGAGGTAGAATGGAACTCTGGGATTGATACCTCCAGCAAAGGAAGGAAGGGAGGTGAGAAGGAAGGAGGGAGGGAAGGAAGAAAAAGAGGAGAAAGAGGAAGGGGGGAAGGAAGGTGAAGGAAGGAAGGGAAGGAGGAAGGAAGAGGAAGGACGGAAGGAAGGAAGGAAGGAAGGAAGGAAGGAAAGGAAGGAGGGAGGGGAGGGAGGGAGGGAGGAGGGAAGAGAGGAGTGAGAGGAGGAAGGAAAGGAAGAGAGGGGGGAGGGAGGGGAGGGGAGGGAGGGGGAGGGAAGGGAAGCGAGGAGGGAGTTGAGGGAGGAAGGAAAAAAGAGGGAAGAGAGGAGGGAGGGGAGGGAGGGAGGGAGGGAGGAAAGGAAGAAGAGGAAGGGAAGGAAGGAGGAAGGAGAGAAAGGAAGGAAGGGAGGAAGGGAGGAAGGGAGGGAGGGAGGGAGGAAAAAAGGAAAGAAGGAAGGAAGGAAGAAAAGAAGGGAGAAGGGAGGGAGGGAGAAACAGGAAGGGAGGGAGGAAGGAGGGAGGAAGGAAAAGAAGGAGAGAGGGAGAGGGGAGGAAAGAGAAAAGGAAGGAAGGGGAAAGAAAGATAAAGGGAGGGAGGAAAAAGAAGGAAGGGAGAGAAGGAAGAAAGAGAGGGGGAGGGAGGCAGGAAGGGAGGCGGCCGCAGAGAGAACGGAGCATTCTGACTTTGATGGTTGCTACCGCGCAACATCCCCAAGACAAAGAGGCAGGGATGGAAGTTTGGAACTCTCGCTAAGTCCCTTTGAAACCCGAGGAAGCTCTCACATCAAGGACCCGTTGAGAGACACCGGTTCCGGCAGGAAGCGAAGCCAGAATGACCTGAAGCAAGGGACTTACCGGAAAGTTCCAAACTTGCCCCTCTTGTTGCTAATCCCTTCCTCCAACTTGAAGCCCAGGTAATCACTGTCCTCTAATGGATATTCCAGAATGACACAGAAGCAGGATTAGATGGAATGAGATTCATCTATGCTGACCCGACACAGAGGTTTAAGTCCAGGTCCTGCATGCAAGTGAAACCATGTAGTATTTGTTTTTCTGAGTCTGGCTTATTTTTTGAGTAGCATAATCATTTCTGGTTTCATCCAGTCTCCTGAAAATGTCATGATTTCATTTTCTTTTTTAAAAAATAATGTTATTTATTTATTTATTGTGTGTGTGTGTGTGTGTGTGTGTGTGTGTGTAACAGAGGACACCGTGTGTCCCTGTGGAGGACCAAGGAAGACTTCAAGAAACTCAAGAATCATCCTGGATTGCTTCTACCTCCTTGCTTGCTCTAGGACCTGGGATCTGAACTCAAGACCTTCTGCTTTTGAGACAGAGTCTTAAATCTTGAGCCATCTTTCCAGCCCGTGATTTCATTTTCTTTATGGCTGCATAAGATTCCACTGTGTGTGTATGTGTGTGAGTGAGTGTGTGTGTGTGTGTGAGTGAACTATCAGTGGCTTTAGGTTTTTCCCTAAATCCAGAATGATCTGATTTAACTCTCTTCACCTTCACGTACTTAATTTCATCTAATTTGCATAGACCCTATTCCAAATAGGGTCACGTTTATAGGTCCTGGACCGTCACATTGTAAGGGTGGGAAGACAATTCAACCCACCACAGCGAGAATCAGCTCATTCCTATGACACGAAAAGTCAAAACTTTGTGGCCAGTGAATTTCCGCGAGGGTGGGCAGTGGACGAGGGCAGTGGACGAGGGCAGAGGATTCCAGACCCTCCCCGTCTGTAAAGATGCAGACTGCCCCCTTTGTTGGGCAGAGCCACGATGCACACAGCTTCTAGAGGTGCTGGGTGTGTGTACCCCGTGCCTGGAGGACTCTGAATACAGATGAGAAAGGGAGAAAGAATCGCTTCACTCTTGCTGCCAACCCTCCGTGTGTAGGTCGGGACCCCCATGCCAGCGATGGCCGCATTAGTCCCTGTCCACCCCCCCCCAAACATTCCTTCTTCTCAAACCTTCCAAAAATGGCAAAGACGCTTCTAGAAAACTCATCCGGCTCGGCGGTTCATCTCAGAGAGAAAAGCTGAGAGAAAAGAAGCACAAACCCAGGCTGCAGTCGCATAGACTGAAGTTTATTCTCAACTTCAACGAGGGAGTCGCGATTTCCCGAAAGGACGGAAATCACTACTGTTCTGGGGTTGGGGGCACGAGGATTTGAGTGGTTAAATCAGAAGGGTGGGAGGTGGTGGGGTTCGGTTTGATCGTCTGTTTGCTTATTTTCATCGGTTTCCTCAGAGTGATTAGCATTTGTCCGGGTTGCTGTTTGCTTTCTCAGATTCTGCTAACGTTTGTCCGTGGGACAAGTTAGCTGCACTGGGTTATGGTCTTGTGGTCTGATCCATCAAGAGCTAGCCCAGTGAACTTTGAGCAACGGCGAAATGATCTCTTAGCCCCTTCCGTCTGACCAAAAATCTGACTTTTGGATTTATTGAATGGCTCGTTTTGTTGTTCTTGGGTTTTTTATGAGACGGAAAGCAGTATTCGTCTAGGTTTTAAAAATCTATAGTTACCTATAGAAATAGCGTGGGAGGAATGGACAGGGAAATAAAGCCCAAAGGAGGGTCGAAAAAAGACAAAAGCCATAAGGGGAAGAAGGGGGTGAGGTCGAAGGGGACGGCGAGGAGGACGGAGGGAGGGAAGGGAGTGAGGGAGGGATGGAGTGAAGTGACTAACGGAGAAGGAAAGGAAAGAGAGAACTAAGCGGATTGGTATGTACGGCCGACGGAATTAAGAAGGTAAGCGAGTAGTTGGAGGGCGGTTTATTTCTTGGCTTTTCTTTCTTTTTTCTTTCGTTCTTGCTTTTTCTTCGTTGCTTTCCTTCTTCCTTCACTCACCTCCCTCCCTCTCTTTTCTTTCCTTCTTTCCTTCCTTCCCTTCCTTCTTTCTTTCTTCTTTTTTCTTTTCTTTTCTTTCTTTCTTTCTTTCTTCTTTCTTCTTTCTTTTCTCTTTTCTTTCTTCTTCTTTCTTTCTCACTTACATTAAAATTAGGGTTACTTATGTGGATCACATGAGCATGGTTGGGGTTATTTTCTGAGCAAGGGCAACTTGCCAGTGGCTGTACCACAGAAGAATATGACACCTCCCCTTCCCCTGTGGCTGCTTTGGGTCTAAATTGAACCAAAATGATTTCTTTTTGTCTGAGTTTCCTTTTCTATCTGGAGATTCTTGTTATTTATAAAAAATATAAGTAGAAGAATACGAGGAAGAAGAAGAAAAAGAAGAAGAAGAAGAAGAAGAAGAGGAGGAGGAGGAGGAGGAGGAGAAGGAAAAGGGGAACTGGAAAGGCAGCTCAGTGGTTATGCCTTTGCCTCACAAACAAAAGGACCCCAGAGGAATCCCAGATCTTATGTAAAAATGCCAGGCGGAAATGGCAGCAGCTTGCATTTCTGGCCCTGAAGAATGGAGCCTGGGTAAACCCAAAGCAAAGCAAAAAGAAGATAGATTAATCCAGAATGCTTCCTGAAGTCACCCTTGTGCCCTCTGAGACACACACACACACACACACACACACACACACACACACACACACACACTCACACAGAGGAAAAGGAGGAAGAAAGATGGTGTTACATTGCAATATTAGACTCTATTGTAATGACCAACCCCTGCATCCAGAGGATTTACACAGTGTTGCAAATTCAACTATGTCATCTCAAAATTCATGTGCTGACACCCTAACTTCTAGACCCTGAGGGAAAGTGACAGTATTTGGAGACAATGTCCTTTAAAGGAGTGAGTAAGGTACGTTAAGATAGGTGGGTCCCTAATTCCATTTGACTGGCTTTCTTTTTTGTTTGCTTTGTGTTGGTATTTTTAAAACAAGTTTGGTGTAGCCCTGGCTGGTCTCGAACTCCGTGTGGACTTCAGGCTGGCTTTGACCTTTCTGCCTTCACCTGCATGGCTAGAATTATAGGACGCTCCACACCACCTTGCCTGACTGCTTTTCTTAAAAGGTAAAGAAGACAGACAGACACCACAGATAGGTGGGCATGGGGATGAGATCTTGAGGAGGTGCCTCAAAACTGGCAAGACAGAGAGACCTCAAAACATACCAAATCTCCCTGGTATCTTGATCTTGGATTTCTACCCTCCAGAGCAGTGAGAGATAAATAGCAGTTGTTCTAACGCACCACATTTGGGGGAATTTTGTTATCTATACCCCAACAAGTTGGTACACAAATCAAACTTGATTTCTGGTGATGCAAAGTGGCTTTCCCATGGTCCGAAGGGGACACCCACAAGTCCTTACCCAGACCCACCAGCAGGGGGTGAATGATAGACGACAGAGCTGAGGATGGAAAATTCACAGTAGCTGGAAGTCCCCACCGTGGGAAGTAGCATTTGTGGGTGCCACTCAGGGACCCCCTGGTCAGATTCCATCTTTCCAGCCCTAAGTGGGAAGCTAGGGCAAGAAGGGGCGAGTCTTGCAGGCAAGTGTTCCTGGGTTGGAAGGGTGCTGTCTTATCTCAGACTTCTTTTTATCTATTGACAATGTACTGCTATCTTTCTCCATCAGCTCTGCATTCACCGAGTCCAAGTTTGTGAGCGGCTGCGCCTGTGCCAGGAATTAATGGCAGACGGGTCCAAAAGAAACAAAAGCTAGACTTCCTAGTCGCATAGATTCTTTAGGGAGATATCACGCCCAGATAAGGAGCCAGGAACAATAGACAGTGTGGCGAGACGGAGGGCTGAGGGTGTGGGTGGCTCTGTTGCTAAGTAGTGGATGCTCTGAAGAGGACCCGTCCAGAGGTCCCAGGTGGTCCGGGATGGGGGACCAGAGTGGGAAGGTTGGGCTTGTACCTGAAGAAGATCTAGGCAATAGAATCTGGACATGGTGGTGCAAGTGTGTTGGTCTCAGCACAGGGGAGGGAGGTAGAGGAGGCAGAAGGATTGGGCATCCAAGGTCATCCTTGCTATACATAGTGTCACGTCAGCCTGAGCTTCGCACGCTGACTCAAAAACAAAGTTCACAGACGTTCGTTCCTGATCATTTACAACTAAGGGGGTATGATCTCACCAGAAGGGGAGGGCATATAGTCTGGCAGATAAAAAGTAACCATTTTGCAAATGGGTGATTAACCCCTGCCTCACTGAGGTTTCCTACTTTTATTACATCTACCCTTGAATGTGCTCTTATAATAAGACTCCAGTTTAACAGCTTTTTTGTCTCTGGCCAGGGAGGTGATACAGTGCCCAGCAGGATGGAGTGAAGGGCATGCAGGAGCAGCAGAACTGCAAAAGAAAATCAACAAACCACAATCCAGAACTTCAGAGACTCTTATCAAACCACTAGAACTAGGCCAGACTAATCTCTCCCCATCCGAAGCTCAGGGACATTTGCGGAGAGAGGGGCGGTAAGAGTGTAAGAGCAAAAGGTGGAGGGGAGGAACAACGATTTGCAAGTACTCCACACAAGTTAGGGCTGAAGCAATCATATGGACTTTGCATGCCCGTCGAATGTCCAAACACTATTGACCCCACAAGTCTAGCATCTGATAAAGGCACCAAGATCCTTGGAGGCAAGAGTTGGCAGCCACAGAGTTGTTTCTTGCTTAAGGGAGAACACACGGAAAGGTTCAGGGAAATGCCGCTGGGTCCTTGTACGTCCTCGGAGAGGAGGGCCCAGAGGAGAGTCAAGCATGCACAAGAAGAAAGGACTCTCGGGAATTGGGGCAGGAGGCACTGGGGATGGGAGGAGGGTGAGGGGAGGGGGAGTGTGGGTTTGGGGGGAGGAGGAGGGAGGGAGGGAACTGGTGTACCTATTAAGTTTGTATGAGCTGAAATAATAATAAAA
The DNA here is from genome assembly GCA_023101885.1 of Typhlomys cinereus. Lineage (NCBI taxonomy): Eukaryota > Metazoa > Chordata > Mammalia > Rodentia > Platacanthomyidae > Typhlomys > Typhlomys cinereus. The sequence continues at coordinate 2,699,110 of JALPQD010000068.1, read as the reverse complement.
AATGTATAAAAAAAAAAAGGAACAGGAGAGATGACTCAGTGGTTAAAGTGCTTGCTGAGCAAGCAGAGGGATCAGAGTTCAAATCCCCAGATCCCATGCAAAATGCCAGATGGGTGTAATGCCTGTCTGTAATTCCAGCCTTGGAAACCAGCCATTGCCAGAGCAAGCTGGCCAGCCAGATGAGTTCTGGTTTGGAGGTCCTGTGTCAGTAGCATGAAAGGAAGGGGCAACTGAGAATAATTTCTGATGTCTACCTTGGGCCTGCATGTACACACCACAACCCACACACACCACAACCACCACCAACACCCAACATACATACACATGTTCATAGTTAGGCAAGGTGTCAACTTGATAGTTGTAGGTTTGAGCTCTGGGCACATTTGTAGAGAATTAGGTGGTTAAGTTAAGCCCAGAGCAAACTCTGCAGGAGATTGCTTGTAGCTGATGGGGAAGGCCCAGCCCATGGGTGGGACTAGGCCCTGGAATAAAATACAGAGAGCTGGTTGGGAGAGTCGGCATCCGTGTGTACAGGTCTGGCGAGTAAGGATCGTCCCTCTCTCAGCTGTTATATAGAGATGGTGTGGCCAGTTCCCTCGGCCCTGGGGTTGGTGCGTGCTCTCCCATCAAGCTGGACTGAGAACTGTAACTAGACTGTCCCTAAAGCAATAAACTTCTTGTTCCCTTAAGCCGTTTAATGATCATTTATCAGTAACCATGCAGTGAACTATAACAACAAAAAATAAACAGACAAATAAAAAACTCCAGGGCTGGACTGTCCTAATGGCTCAGTTGGTAGAGCACTTGCCTAGCCTTGTGTGAAGCCCTGGGTTCTAGTCCCAGCACCGCATAATCCTGAGCTTAGTGGTGTAGGCCCATAGTCATAACACTTACTCTTAACTATTGCTGTGAGAGAACACTCCAAGTCGATCAACTTAGGGGAGAAAGGGAGGTTTATTCAGCTTACAGTTCCAGAGGGAAGGACAGTCTCTCAAAGCAGGAGGCGACCATGGCGGCTGCCCAAAGCTGGAGGAGGCTAATCACCCCGCAGACATCTTGGAAGCTGAGAGCTGCAGACTGCTTGCTGCAAAGGCAGATTCTCTCCTGGAGGTAGGGTGGACTCATCCACCTCAAGGCCCACCCTTTGACTGCTTCCTCCAGCAAGGCTCCACCTCTCACGGTGCCATGACCTTGCCCAACACATGAGACTGTGGGGGACACATTTCAAACCAGGACAGAAGGCAAACCATGTTGTTATAGTTCACTGCATGGTTACTGATAAATGATCATTAAACGGCTTAAGGGAACACCCCCTCCCACACACCTAAAGAACCTGAATGTTTTAGAGTTGATAGCTTGCTCACAGTACGACCTATCTCCTCCTGGTCTCTTTTCAAACAGATTGAAGAACTATTGCGAATTGCTATTGTCAATTGTCAACTTTGTGATCTAGAATGCCCAGGAAGCAAGTTTCTGGGCACACTTGAAGAGGCTGTCTGAGTAGACTACCCTCTGGGCATGCTAACGGGGGATTCTCTGGATTAGGTGGTGGAGGGGGGTGGACCATTCCCTGGGCGCGATCTTGGTTCTGTGAGTCTGTCGCTGGACTGTGGATGTCACGTGACCAGCTGCTGCCTTCCGGCCCCACCACGATGGACCGAATCTTGAACGCTGAGAAAACAAAGCACAACAAAACCACCTTTCTTCCCGAAGCTGATTTTGTATCACAACAGGTAAACAAGTTGAGACCACAGGTCTTGTGTATCCCAGGCTGGTTTTAAAATCTTTTTAAAAATTTTTTTTAATTTGTATGTGTATGTGAGAGAGAGAGGAGAAAGAGAGAGGAGAAAGAGAGAGAGAGAGAGAGAGAGAAGATCAGAAATCATCCTGGATTGCTTCTACCTCTTAGCTTTGCTCTGGAGTTTCCAGACTGAAAGTAGAGACCACCGTCTTTTCTGCCCCATGGTTTTTTTTTTTTTTTTCTGCTCATACAAATATAATAGAAACCCCTGTCCCCTCCCTCCCTCCACCCCTCCCTGGACTTCCCTGTTCCCTCCCTGCCTTTGTCCCTTCCTTTCCCCCTCCCTCCTTTCCCCCAGTGCCCCCTCCCCCCATCTCTGAAGCATCCTTTAATGTAGTATATCAAACTTTCCTCTGGGTCCTCTTCTCTGATGAGGTGTAAGGACTCAGTGGCATTTCCTAGAACTCTTTCTTGTGTTCCCCTTAAGTACAGGAACACTATTGTGACTGTTAATCCCTTGCTTCTAAGGATCCTAGTGCCTTTAGTCCATGCTAGACTTTGAGGGGTCAATGAAAAGTTGGTCATTGCGCAGATCATGCAGAGTCCTGTTACAATTGCTTCGGCCCTAACTTGTGTGGAGTATCTCGCATATCATGACTCCTCCCATCCTTATGCTCTTACAATCTTACCGCCCCCTCTTCCGCAAATTTCCCTGAGCTTCAGGATGGGAAGAGATTAGGCAGGCCTGATTCCAGGTGGTTGATATAGAGTCTCTGAAGTTGATGATTTTTTTTTTTTCAGTTTTGCTGCTCCTGCAATGCCCTTGGTTCCATCCTGATGGGTATTGGATGTCAGCCCCTGACCTGTTAAATTAGAGTCTTGTTATAAGAATATATTGAAAGGTAGATGGAATAGAAGTAGGAGACCGTGGTGAGAGAGGGGTCAATCACCCATTTGCAAAATGGTGACTTTCTATCTGGCAGCCTATATGCCCTCCACTTCTGGTGAGATCGTACCTCATCAGTTGGAAATGATCAGGAAGGAAAGTCTGTGAACTTAACCAGATGTCTCATTACTTACTTGCAGTCCTTGATGGTGGCCTATTTTCTCTGCTGTGACATGGTCCCCTCTGTTTCCGGTGGGGCCCTCCTTCCCCATCCCTCCTTGTTTATAATCTTTACAATTACTGTAGGTATTACAGAGATTTGTCTTTGAGTGTCTCTAAGTGGGTTTGGTACTAGGATCCACCTATTAGGGAGTACATACGGCGTTTAATTTTCCGTGTCTTCTGCCCCTTGTTTTTATGTGGGATCTGGGATCCAAACTCAGGGTGTCCTGCTTGCAAGGCAGAGAAAGGCTTAACCCCTGAGCCATCTCTCTGCCCCTCCCCACCCTTTCAGGGCTGCTTTTTAACCCACCAGGTATGGGTTGGTTTCTTCCTGAATGGTAGGTCCACAGGTTTGTGTCAGATTCAGTGTCTTGTGAATGCTAAGCAAACACTCTGCCAACTGAGCTATATTCCCACCCTACCCCCAGCCCCTGGACCGTCTCTGAAAAGTACCCACCCTCGTGCCCAGCTAGGCTTCCGCCACTTCAGCCCGTCCCTCTGGTAACAGGAGCACCTGGGGAGTTTTCATCATTGTGCCAGCCCTATAACCAGGCAGGAAAATAACAAACAGATGTCGTCACTGAACCTCCAGAGGACGCCTGCTTGGGCAATGTCCTCCATCCTGGAAGGGGGGGAGAACCCCAGGAGGGAGCCTGTCCCCAGGCCCCTCGAGACAATAAACTAAGTCTCCAAGGGGTGAGCTTGGTCCTGGCGGGCAGTGTCCGCGGGCGGGGCGGGCCTGGGAGATTGAGATCTGCTGGCGGTGTTGAAACCCAGTCTCGTGCAGGGCCTGGAGGGCCTGCGCCGTCTGCAGATAAGCGCCGGGCTGGGAGTCTGGCTGAGGACAGCCTTGGAGCTGGGAGCTGCAAAGGTCTGGGCTTGCCTGCTGGCTTGTGGCTTTGGCCCCCACCAGCAAGGCAAGGGAGAGGAGGAAAGGGGGAGGGGAAACAAGGTGAAGGCAGCCGTGGTTCTCAGGGAGGTTACAGTCAGAGCAACGGCTGGTGTGGACAGAGTCACGGGGGGAAGAGGGGGTGTCTAGGAGGGTCTGCTTTTCAAGAACGGCTAAAGGAGGTGGTCCCCACACCACCTCCGGGAGATCCTAAATGATTTCCTAGGTTAAGACATCTCCTCTGGGTCTTCCCACGTTAGCAGGGGGAGGCTCAGAGATGAAAACTGACAGATCCACAGACACGGGCAGAGCCAGAACCAAGGGGCTCCTGGTTGTGAAGGAAACGGGTATGTACACGTAGCGCACGTCGCGTGTACAGAAAAGTGGAACAGAACATGCGTTTCACGGGCCTGCTGATGCTTCTGCAAGATAGGAAGGGACGGGCCGCCCCTCTCCGCATCTACTGTCACATCAGCACAAGTCAGTCAACCAATGGGGAACCAGGCCATAGATCCTTCACCTCACATCACAGTGGAGAGATCCATTCGGTCACTCAAGCGGTAACCTATTGGCACAGCTGTGTGATCCCAGAGGAACCTCTGCTGAATTTGAACTGTCGCCCCAGAGTTGACCTGGTCGCCCCAGAGTCTTTCTGAAAGCCGAAGGAGGGGGTGTGGAAAAGAATTTGGCTTACTAGGTTGGCATCATCTCAAATAGACATGGGTTGTCATTGTATGACGGTCAAGAAGTTACACCTAGACAGTTCTTAGATCGCTCTCTCTCCTTTTGCTTTGCTCTGAGGTTTCCCAGGCTCCACCTTCGGGTGCCTAAATTGCAGGCATATCTGCCTGTCATTTTTTTACGTGGGCTCTGGGGATCCGAACTCAGGTCCTTCTACTTGCGAGGCAAAGGCTTGAACCCTTGAGCCATCTCCCCGGCCCAACCGCGGCATTCCTGAAGTAGAGGCAGGAGGATGAGGCGTTTGAGGCCAGCCTGGGCTACCCAGAAAGATCCTGTCTCAGAAAAAGCATGTGTAAGTGACATACGGGATACTAATATTCCCCTGAGAGAATGAAGGGTGGTGGGGAGTAGACCCCAGGGACAAGCAAGGGGCTGGCTGGGATGAAGGGGTGATGCTCGACACCTCCCCTTCAGCAATGTCCAGGGGCAGACCCCGCAGACAGAAACACACATTCTCAGAGCGCGTGACGCGGTGTACTCGTCATTGCTACGAGTGACGTTCTCTTCCGGAGCTCTGTTTTGTTCTAAGCGTTGCAGAGTGGAGAGAGAGAGAGAGAGAGAGAGAGAGAGAGAAAGAAAGAGAGAGAGAGAGGATGAAGCTAGTAAAACTTCTCCCTTGTTCTCATTTATTCAACAGGCACCATGGTTGTGATACTTCTTCCCTTCTCTTTCCTCCTCTTCCCCTCTCTGCCCTCTTCTTCCACGACAGTACATGCTGAATGAAGGGAGAACCTTTACTAATCTCTCTCTTCCTCCTTCCCTGCCCCCCACTCTTCTCACATGGCTTGGGGTACCATTCAGGCTGCCCCTGGGTCCCCTGGGTCTCCAGCTGTTTCCCCCCCAACACACACACCCATCATTTTCCCAGCCGCTTTCTGCAAACACAGTGTCTCCTCTCCCCGTGAATGAATGTCAGCCGCGGGGCACGCCTGGGTCCCACCTGAGTCCCCCCCCATCCCACCCCCACCCCGAGCATTTGCATATTTCCAAGGCTCTCCTTTTGAAATTCCATACCAATAATTAAGGATTTCTAATTCCCTAGTAATTGAGCAGCATTTGGGACTGATGAGGCAGATGCTATCTAAATAATTATCTATTACTCATGGCCACCCTTTGTGTGGGCTACGAAAGGCTTGTCAAAATGAACCTGATGCAGTTTGCAGTTCCCCAATTGGCTTCTTCTAGTGGCTCAGAGAGTCTCTCCTTCTCTGCCCCTTCTTCCCCTTCCTGCCACCTCTCTCTCTCTCTCTCTCTCTCTCTCTCTCTCTCCCCTCTGTGGGTCATGCTTTGTCACTATCCCACACTGGGACACAACCAGCCTCCAGTGTTGGCCTCAGGCGCAGGTTCAAACCACTGAGCAACAAGGGCAGGACCCATTTTTTAAGTCAGTGATAGAATTAACCGGGTAATCGGACAACTGTTTTTTAGACCATACCTAGGAGTGGAGCCCTTTAGTAAGATCTTTATGTGTAATTATTTAATCACTTATTAATTTGACATATCTGATTCAATCAAGCCATCTGACACACCAGGAAAATAGACGAAACCGTATTTATTGCATCACTTGCAAAATGAAAGTAATCCTAATGAATGAAGGATAGAACTTACATAACACAGGAGAGGTGGATGAAAAGTGACTCTTTATTCATAGTCAATACAGGGGAGATAAGAAACATAAAGATAACACTCTCCAAGTCTGGGGTGGCCTCTCTCCTTTCTTCCTTCTTTTTTCTTTTCTTCCTTCTCTTTCCTTCCTTCTTTTCTTCCTTCCTTCCATTCTTTCTTCCTTCTTTTGTTCCTCTATTCTTTCCTCCCCTCCTTTCTTCTCCCTCCCTCTCTCCCTCCCTCCTTTCCTTCCTTCCTTTATTCTTCCCTCCTTCCTCCCTCTTCTTTTTCCCCTCCCTTTCTCCCTTTCTTCTTCCCTCCTCCTTTCCTTCCTTCACTTCTTCCTTTCTGTCTTTCCTTCTTTCACTTCCCTGTTCTCTCCGACACATCCTTGGGCTCCAAGCCAGGTCCTGGAGGCGCTGCTAGGCAAGGACTCTCTCTGCAGCTCTCTCTCCATCGTGCTCTGCTCTCAGCGCTGTCCCCAGCTCAGCTGGAGTTCACCCTGCACCCCAGGCCAGCTCCCCCAGTGTGTGGCATCTTTAGCTTCCAAGAACATTCTTGAGCCCCCCTCCCCCCAAAGGCAAGGGCTCCCCCTGTGGTCTCCACCCACATCTTCTGCGCTGGGTCTGTGTTGCACTGCAGATAGATCTTCCACCCTTGTTTTCTGGAAGAATTCCTAGGGCCTTCTGGTTGACCCTCGTGAATTGGGAGACCACAGAGCAGCCCCCACGTTCAATGAGCCATCTCTGGTGGTCCTGTTTCTAACATGATGCCCATGAATTTTGTCCTCTTGCACTACGGTGCCCAGCAGTTCGGGATATTAGATGCACGAAAAGTTCTTGCCAAATTAGACAAAATCACTAATAGACAGTAACTAAGGCAGGTCCGTAAAAACAATTGGGGTGCTTGTCTCGGAGCTAAAGAGTGCACAGAACCAGCTTCCCCACCCCCTGCCCACCTGTCGCTCTCACTTGTCTTAAAGTGCAGAGTCCACTCGAAGGCTCACAACTGGTGCGATAATATACAGCTGTAATTCCAGCCTTGGGGGTAGGGGGTGCAAAGGAAAGGACACCCTGGAAACTCAAGGCCAGCGAGGACCACAGAGTGAATCACTGTCTCAAAAACAAACAACAAACAAATAGAAACAAACGTCAAAAGTTGTCAGGGCTCAGCATCCTTATCTCATATTTTGTCTTTCCAGTCAGTGTCTCAGGCTGGCTTCAGCTCCCTATGTAGAGAGATTCATTTTGAATTTGGGGTCTTCCTGCTTCTATGCACCCCCACTCCAGGTTTATAAGGCGTTGGGGTATCAAACCCAGGGCTTCACGCAGGGTAGGGAGAGCAATGTACCTATGAGCCACTTCCCCAGATCGTATTTCAATTTTTGTAGATTTTAAGAAGCCCTGTATTGTGGCCAGTTCATTCACACTGACTGCTCATCGGTAGGTTTATAGCTGTTAAAACCAACTCAACAGGCTGGAGAGACGGCTCAGGGGTTAAAGCTTCTGCCTTGAAAACAGAAGGACCTGAATTCGGATCCCTAGGTCCTACCGAGTTCATATCCCCAGATCCCGTGGGAAAATGTCAAGTGGATAGAGTGGTGGTCTGTTAATTCTGGCCCTGGAAGGTGGAGCCTGGGAGCAAAGCAAAAAGGAGGTAGAACAATCCAAGATGATTCCTGTTGTCACTCTTGGGCCTCCACAAATGCACACTCAACTTAAGTGCCCACTTGTGCACGCGCACGCGCATACACGAAATGTCATAGAGTGTTGACTTGATGGTGGAGGGGTTGGGCTCTGGGGACATTTGTAGATAGTTGTTAGTTAAGTCCAGAGCCAACCTGCAGGAAATTGTCTAGCTGATGGGGAAGGCCCAGCCCATGGTGGGTGGAACCAGATCCCAGGCATGAGAATAAAATACAGAGAGCTGTTGAGAAGCGTAGCATCCTTGCATACACTTGGCCAGACATGTTGGTCTAGCAAGTAAGGACCATCCTTCTCTTAGCCGTTATGTGAAGATGCTGTGGCCATTTCCCTTGGCCCTTTGGTGATGCATGCTCCCCTGCTAAGCTGGACTAAGAACTGTAACCAGACGATCGTAAGAGAATAAACCATTTGTTCCCATAAGCGGTTTTGTCATGATTTTATCAGCAACTGTGAAGGTGAACTGCAACAGAAGAAAAAAAAAAAATCAGGTGAGAAAAATCGATCCAGTAATTCGGGCTTCACATTCAACCAAACTGGGACTCAGCTTTGCTCCCGGGTGTCTATGCCTGGGGGTCAGGAAGGGTTTGCAGATGGTCCCCAACTCCCCCTGAAGTTAGGGGCCGCTTCGGTCCTGAACTCCCCTCTCCCCTCGGTAAATGAAGATTTTTTTTCTCCGAAGTCTCAGTCATGAATCTAATTAGCTAAGAATCTGCCGTGATGGTAGAGGGGAGAGTCGTGCAAATATTATTCCAGTAGGCCAGATTTATAACATAGGAGTCAGAGCAATGGTAAGAGCTAAAGTCTGCACTGGAGAGATGGCTCAGGCGTTAAGACTCTGCCTTGCAAGCAGAAGGTCCTGAGTTCAGATCCCAGATCTCACATAAAAAACGCCGGGCGGAAGGGGCTGAAGTCTGCACTTTGGGCCCTGGTGGGTAGAGCCTGGGAAATACTGGCGCCAAGTAAAAAGGAGGTAGAAGCAATTCAGGATGATTTCCAAAGTCACACTTGGTCCTCCATAGGGATATACAGTGCCAAGTCAGTCTGAGCTACGCAGTGAGGTTCTACCTCCAAAATAAATAAATAAATAAATAAATAAATGAGTAAATAAATACATGCTAACTAGACAGCCAACCGACCAAGGAACAACAAACAGGAAGGAAAAACAAAAAAGTATGGCATCCCCAAGCCCCTTTCCTGGGGGCTACGATTCATCTGCGGTGGGCTCATGAAGTCCTTTGAAGCTCCCAGCCCTTCCCAGCAGATGCGCTGGTGGGACGCCTGTAATCCCAGCACCTGGGAAGTAGAGGCTGGGATCGGATGGGACCCCAGGTGACCCAGCAGAGGGCCAGAGTTCCTGAAGTAGCCACAGGGTTTTTACTTTTATCCTCCAAATACTGTGACCGTCAGCTTATTTCCTTTATCGCCGGTGGGATTCGCCAGGTGGGGGTGTTCAGAGCTACACCACTGTATGTTGACAGAAGGTCTCTCTGGGTGCCTCTCTTGGCTCCAAGGTGAATGACTCCCTGAGCCCCCACTAGCTCCCTTGGGCCCCAGTCTCCTGATGGGGACAGGCCTTTTCCCACCAACCAATTAGATCTCTCCTGGGAGCTTATGGGAAGCGTTCCAAGCCAACATATCACAGAGAAACTCACATATCCATATAAATCGCAGCTCTGTTGACAGTAGTTAAGTTATTTATGGATCAACATAGGTGTCCAACATAGAGTAACCAAAAAGGGAAAATGTGATCTATGTAACAGGATGGAATGTTTTTCAGCCGCCAAGAACAAAATCATATCATATGCAGGAAAACAAATACAACTGAAAATAGTCATGTTAAATAAGTTAAGGCAGCCTGGGGAAGATAAAAATATTTGCTTTCTTCTTGCTTGATTCCTAGACTTTAGATAGATACATATATATATATATATGTGTGTGTGTGTGTGTGTGCATGGTCATGAAAATTGACATTGAACTCTCTAGGGGACAAAGGGAGGGAGGCAAGAAAAGAAAGGGCGGGAAGCATGAAGGGGTATGTTCGGCCTACACTACATCCTTGCATGAAAACTTAAAAAATAAAGCAATTTGTAAAATAATCTGAAAGGGCAGAGGGGAAAAGGGAAGAAAGAAAAGTAGAAAATAATTTATAATACTTTGATTTGGGGGAAAAGACAGTGATGCTTAAGTGTCTGCTGATTCAGCCACATGCCTAAAATGCTTCACAGTGACAGAGAAGTCCTTTGTGCCTTCCAGTGTGACAGCCGCCAGGGAACCATTGCTAAAGTATGGGAGAGCCGGAGCCAGCCGCAAGGGCGGGGGCGGCACCCCACGCAGGAGGGGAAGTCTCTGGAATCCAGAAAGGTAAAAGAGCTCCGGTTTGCCTGAGCGCTTCCCATCCTCTCCCTAGAAAGCAGGGTAACATTATACTGGATTATGGAGACAGTCTTCCTCCTGCAGAACGCTGTCGGAACAGGGAAGAAAAGATTCAGGAATACCGCCTGCAGAGCTACACACATTTCTTAAGTCCTTAATCCTCAAACACACAGCCCTTTTATCTTCTCGCGATGACACCTCCTTTGTTAAAGCTGTCAAGCCCGGTGACACCTTAAGCCGGACTGGCTACATTAGCCGGCTGGCTGCAAGGGTGGGGGAGGGGGCCACCTGGCTGGGTCACGGCTTCCTGTGCATTGGAACCGCCCCTCCAGGCCCTTTGTGTCCTCCCGAGCTACCTAGTTCCTAGGGACGTCTTCTGGGTGACTTCGCCCTGCACAGGCAAGAGGGAAAGGGAAGGGATGGGACAGAGGGGCTGCCTGAGTTAAAATAAAAACGAATCCCCGTTCTTGCAATGGTTTGCACACGGCCTCTTGCTTCCTCCCTAGTAGGGCTGAAACTGGGCTGGTGGTCCACGCCTGTAACCCCAGCATTTGGGGGGTGGACGCAAGGGGATCGGTAGTTCAAGATTTTTCTCTGCTGCACAGTAAATTCCAGGACAACCTGGGTTACTTGAGACCCTCTCCAAAAAAGGGGGGGGGGAAACAAAGGAAGGGAAAGGAAAAGAAAAAAAAATGAAGAGCAGTTGGCGATTGATGAGTCCAGTGGTAGAACGCTTGCCTGGGATTAGCAACACCGAGGTGCAATCCCAGGTCCAAAAAAAAAAAAAAAAAAAACTTAAAAATTAAAACACAGGGCTGGTGAAATAGTTCAGTGCGTTGGATGCAAGACTGGAGACCTAAGTTCGATCCCCGAGGCTCACATGGTGAAGCAAACAATGTCTGAAAGGTGTCCCTTGACCTCCATCCATGTGCAAGGCATATATGTTCTCTGTCTCTCTCTTAAATAAAAATTTAAAAAATTTTCTAAAAAATTTAAAAAATTAAAACATCCCACCTTTTAAAGCTTTATCAGCATTCCCAGAAGATTATAGGAGTGTTTGCTGGAAGCTTCCTTTCGCCATCCACGAACTCACTGTGTACTTCGAAAGACCTACATGGGATTTGTTCTGGAAGGGCAAAAAAATCTCAAGAGGGTCCACGTCTCCCCAAGACTGCTGAGGGTTATGCCGATGGGGTAGCGGGAAGGGAAGCCGCTCTCCTCAGTGGTCCGCGTTCTGACATGCGACTCACGCTCCAAGTGCTGGGGAACGCGCCATCGAAGGCAACACAAACGAAACCCAGTGGGCTACACGGTCAAAAGAAAATGAAATAGGAGAGAGACTGGTAGGGAAGAGGAAGACTTGTCATGGGAAAAGGAGGGGCTGCGACTGGGGGTTAAGGCATGAAAATACCACAAGTTTACCAGATTCATGTAGGAAGCAGATTCATGTAGGAAGCTCCATTTTATTTTAGTTTGCGTGCGTGCGTGCGTGTGCGTGCGTGTGCGTGTGTGTGTACCAAAGGGCACTTGAGCGTATGTGCCTGTGGAGGCCCAAGAGTAACATCAGATTTCACCCTGGATTATTCTACTTCCTCCTTGCTTTGCCCTGCGGTTTCCCAGGCTCTGTCTCCTAGGGCCGGAAGTGCAGACCACCACTATTTCTGCTTGGCATTTTGACGTGGGATCTTGGGAGTCGATCTCAGGTCTCTCTGCTTTCCAGGCAAGGGCTTTAACCCTTGAGCCATCTCTCCAGCCTCCTGCTTCATGCACCATCTGTGAAATGAGCCCATCCCGGGGCCTCCGCGGGGCTGGCCGAGGGTTACAAGGGTTAATACAGGTAAGGCTGAGAACAATGTGTAGGAAACCAGGTCTGATAAACACTGGCTGCGCTTCAGAGGGGCTTTGACGAGGAAGTTGTGGTTAGAGCGATGGCAGCACACGGGCTGGTTCTGGCAGCCGGCTTGGAGCGGCTGCTCGGGGTGTCTGTGGGTCAAGCATTTCTTAGGTCGAAATTACACCGAGAACAAAGAGGCCCCTTATTAGGAAGACGGGCGAGACCAATCAAGAGGGTGTGAGAGGAACAATAATATGTTTGTGCGACGAGGAGAGGGTCTCCCAGGTTTTCTCTGCTAATAACATTTTTTTTTCTGAGAAGCCAGACTAGCCGCAAGCAGGGCTATATGTCAGGATCCTAGACTATTCCAGAACAAGGGGGGAGGGTCCTTGGAAACATGAACTGGGGGCTGGGGAGATGGCTCAGGAGTTAAGACTCTGTCTCTGCAAGCAGCAGGTTCTGAGTTCAGATCCCAGGTCCCACGGGAAAGAAAAACGCCAGGCAGAAACAGTGGTGGCCTGTACTTCTGACCCTGGTGGGTGGAGCCTGGGAAATCCCAGAGCAAAGCAAGGAGGAGGTAGAAGCAATCCAGGATGATTCCCGAAGTCACCACTGGCTCTCCACAGGGACACACGGTGCCCTCTGATACACACACACACACACACACACACACACACATACACACACACACAGGAATACATGAAGAAGAGAAAGGAAGAGGAGGAGGAAGAGGAGGACAGGAGAAGAAGACCAAGAAGAGATGAACTGGGATCCACCGGGTTAATCCAGCCTGCACACAGAAGCCCAGCGATGCTTTGCACTGTTCAGTTCGCTGCTGTGGCTTGAAAATCAGGTGGTTTCCTGTGGGTGTGTAACTTGCCTTGTAAAATGGAAGTGTGAACCCCACATTCAAAGCAGGCGAGCAGGTGGGGGAGGGGCTACCTGGCCCACCGGCTGAGTGCGCAGAAGTCTAGCTCCACCCCGCCGCTGGTTGATGGGGTGAATGGGGGGACAGCATGCCTTATGGCAGGCAGGGAGTGATCCTCACAAGAAAAGAAGGTGGGACTGAGAGGGGCTAGGAAGAATGAGGGAAGGGCTGAGATGGAGGGACAAGGGAGACGGGCATGGAGGAGGAGGGAGGAAAAGGGATAAAAAGAGAAAAGGTCGAGAGGGGGAGGTGGAGAAAGGAGAGGGGAGAAGACAACAAGAGGAAGGGGGAGAAAACAGACAAGGGTGTGGCGGGGAAAGAGAAAAGGGAGGAGGCGGTGGAAGGCAGAAAAAAGATCGGGGGAAAGAAAAGGGAGGAGATAAAAGAAAGTAAGAAAGGACGGGAGAACAAGAAGATAGAGAAAAGTGAAAACGGAACAACGAGAAGAAGAAGAAGATAAATAAAAAGAAAGCAGAACGAAGAAGGAGTGTACATAAGGAAGAAAAGGAAAAAAAAGAATGTAAAGTAGAAGGAAGAAGAAAATAAAGGAAGAGGAAGGGACAGTGAAGAAACAACTCAAAATTGACGCAAGGAAGAAAAGACGGCGTAAACAGAAAGGGGAAGGACGTCAGAAGAAGAAAGAGGAGGAAGAAGAAACAGAAGAAGAAAGACGGACCAAGAAGAAGGAAAAGCGACGGAGGAGAAGACTAACGAATGGATAAGAGAGAAGCAAAAGGAAGAAGACAGAAGAAAAGACGAAGAAAGCGAAAATCGACGCCACCGTGAGAAGAAGAACAGAATAAGGACGACGACACGAGCGAGGATCGAAGAAGATCGCAGCTTAGTCATAAGAATTCCGAAGAAGGCAGAAAGGAGAAGTAAGGCGAAGAAACGCAGATTCAATAAGACTTCTATAGTATGAGTCCATCATCATGACAATCTTCTACAGTCGTAAGGGTTGAAAAGACGCTTAAAACTTACTGTACGAATGATCATTATTCCCCTTAACTCGTCCTACTAAACATACGAATTATAATAAAAACTACTCATACTAATACCTTCCTACTCCTTCATCCTCCTCCTCTTCCTCACCCTCCTCCTTCTCCTCCTCCTCCTTCCTCTCTCCACCTCCCATCCCCTCTCTATCTCTCTTTACTCCCCATTCCTCCTCGTCTCTCTCCCCTCCTTCTCTTCTCCTCCTCCTCCTCCCACTCCTGTCCTTCTCTCCTCCTCCTACTCCTCAGCCTCTCCCCCTTCTCTCTCTCCCTCCCCCTCCCCGCCTCCTCCTTCTGTTCTCCTCCTCCTCCTCCCTTCTCTCCCCTCCTCCTCCCCCTCCTCTCCTCCTCCGCCTCCCCTCCTTCTCCTTCCTCCCCCTCCTCCTCCTTCTCTTCTCCTCCTCCTTCTCCTCTCCTCTCCCCTCCTTCCCCTCCCCCTCCTTTTCCTCCTCCTCTCCCCTTTTCTCCTTCTCGCCCGCTCTCTCCCTCTCTCCTCCTTCCCTCCTGCCTCCTTCTCCTCCTCCTCTCCTCCTCTCCCTCTCCTCCTCCTTCTCCTCCTGCTCCTTCTCCCTCTTCTCTTCTTTTTATTCTTTTCCCTTTTTTCGAGATAGTATCCCAGACTGGCCTAGTCCACCCCCCCCACACCCCCTAGTTCTGAGGTTACAAACCCTGGGCATCACCGTGATCTGGCTCAGCGGCCTAGGGGGCCCCTCTTCCTAAGGCTCAGCCTCTCCAGCCGCCCTAGGCAGAGGCGGAGGACACAGAAGGGTCCCGGGAGTGTGATGATTTCGGATCGCTCGGGAAGCCCTCGGGGCAGCGGAGGGAGGGGATAGATGGGACTGCGGTTCCAGAACTTTCAGGCCGGCCTGACGAACCTCAACACTGCACTCCGCGAGCCTCGGCGCCTGGGCCGCCTCGCCGGGCACCTTGGGGTGGCCGCTGCCGCAAAACCCGCGGCCTCGCGCGAGCAGCCAAGGGGTGGCCCTGCTAGGTGGGGCGTTTTTTCTCTTTTATCCTGGAGAGATCCAGAAGCACACAGGTCCGCGGCTGCGGCCCCCCTCCGCGCGCCCCCCTCCGCGCGCCCCCCTCCGCGCGCCCCCCTCGCGCGCCCCCCTCCGCGCGCCCCCCTCCGCGCGCCCCCCTCCGCGCGCCCCCCTCCGCGCGCCCCCCTCCGCGCGCCCCCCTCCGCGCGCCCCCCTCCGCGCGCCCCCCTCCGCGCGCCCCCCTCCGCGCGCTCGGAGCCCGGGCCTTTGATGTGGGGCCCTAGCGCGTCCGCCAAGTTCCCCCGGGATCCAGCTGCTGCGGCCCGCAGCCCTGCCCGCCGCGATCCGATCCGCAGCTGCCGCCTGCCCCCAGGCCCACCGATTACCGCTTTTGCACCTGGAAAGGCCCCAGCTCTGCTTTGCAGAGACTGTCCCTCTGCGTGGTGTGGGAGCGGCCGGGGTGGGGTGTCTTTATTCAGGGGGGAAAGCCCCTGGGGAACTCTGCGGACCTGGAGGAGGCTGGGTTAGAACTTTCCATGTGGCATCCGGAATCACCGCCTGGTCTTGGGCCGGGGTCGCCAGTAAATGTGAGCTGAGCCAGGTGCCAGAAGCTATGGTCTCCAATCCCAACGCCACCCCCGCCTCGCTGTGACTTTACCCCAGGCTGGCCAGGGTGCAGCAAACTAGAGGGAGTTCCTGCTGCCTACCAACTGAGAAGTGCCTCGATTGTACCTGTTCGTCGTTTAGCTCTGCATTTTAGCAAGGAAAGAAAGAAAGAAAAAGAAGGAAGGAAGGAAGGAAGGAAGGAAGGAAGGAAGGAAGGAAGGAATGAAGGAAGGAAGGAAGGAAGGAAGGAAGGAAGGAAGGAAGGAGGAATGAAGGAAGGAAGGAAGGAAGGAAAAAAAGAAAAGAAATAGAAAAGAAAAGAAAGAAAAGAAAGAAGAAAGAAAGAAAAGAAAGAAAAGAAAAAGAAAAGAAAGAAAGAAAGAAAAGAAAAGAAAGAAAAGAAAAGAAAAGAAAAGAAAAGAAAAGAAAGGCTGAAGAGACGGCTCGGGGGTTAAAGGCGGTGCAACTCAAGCAAAAGGACCTGAGCTCAGATCTCCAGGTCTCGTGTTAAGATGCTGGCCAGGGACTGGAGAGGTGGCTCAGAGGTTAATCCTCTGCCTTGCAGGCGGAAGGTCCTGAGTTCAGATCCCAGATCCCACGTATAGACGCCAGGCGGAAGCGGGGCGGCCTGCGCTTCTGGTCCTGGTAGGGCGGAGCCTGTGAATCTCGGGGCAGAAGGAGGTGGAGGCGTCCATGGTGGTTCCCGATTCGTCCGTGGTTCTACACACACAGACACACACGCGACACACACATACATACGCCCACACGCACAATTGAATAAATAAAAAAAAATTAAAAAAAAAAAGATGCTGGCCAGATACACCAGTGGTTTATAATTCCAGCCCTAGATAGCAAGAGCCTGGACAGTCGACTCCCATATCGTTCTTGAACCCCCATAGTCGCTCACACACACTCAAGTGCCCTCTTAGTGCGCACACACACACACACACAGGAGAAAGAAATAAAGTTGAAAATCATTAGTCATTATAAAGCTGAAACCAAATGTTTTAATTTTTTTGTTAAATGTGTAAGTTGTCCTCTGACCCTCTTACCCTGTGCTCTGGCATGTTCTCTCTCTCTCTCTCTCTCTCTCTCTCTCTTTCTCTCACATAAAGATAAAAAGGAGAGACTTAGGGATTATGTACTCTAATTCATTATTCAATTGAATCAATCAATTGTTTTTTAGCCCAACTCTGACTGGTGAAGACATGGGTCACTGCTCATCACCCCAAGAGGGAGAAAGAGATTGGTGGATGTGGGCTGGTCTTGAAGGCTTTTGTCCAAATGTCACACACGCACACACACACACACACACACACACACACATCTACTCCACTCACATTTTATTGCCCAGAGCAAGTCGCATGGCCCCAGATGTTTTCAACAGAGCACAGAAGGACAATCTGCCGTGTGTTAACAGCAAAGATAAACAAACATTGGGAAGCAGCTGCGGTGATTGCCACAGAACACCTAGTTATGGGTTCAAGAAAACACCTGCCTGGGAAAGTTCAGTCCTTCTGGAATCTTCCATAGAATGTTTACAGTCTGTCGAGGTCTGAGATACTTCCCAGGCTGTGCCTGCCGATTAGATGTGATCGGTGTTGTAAGAACAGACAGAGAAGAAATTCAGGGGAGATGGCGAGGAGAAAAGAGGAAAATAATTAAGAAAGCAGGGTGGCGTGAGATAAGGGGTTAGAGGAATAAACAGATGATGATGATAAATGCATACATGCATAAATAGATGATGGATGGGTAGAAAGGCTCTGATAGATAGATGATATTGATGGATGGATAACAGGCAAATGATAAGTAATTGATAAATTGATGATAAGTGATAGAGATAAATGATATCAGTAGGTGAGGATAGGTAGATATTGATTGATGGGTAGACAGATAAAATAGGTAGGTAGAGAAATGACAGAGAGTTGGTAGAGGAGAGACCAGGTGGTTGATAACTTGACGTAAAGATACACAGGTGAATGATTAAGGTGATCAACAATTTGATGAGAGAAGACAAATAGGATAGAGATAGATAGCTGACTGCATCTAAAGCAGTGCATTTTTTGTGTATTTTATTTAGCTAGTTTTTAAATTTTTTTCAACTTTATTATTTAGTTTGTATGTGTGTTGTGTGTGTGTGTGTGTGTGTATCAGACGGCACTGTGTGTCCCTGTGGATGACTGAGGGTGACTTCAGGAATCATCTATCACTTCTACCTCCTTGCTCGCTCTGGGATTTCCTAGGCTTTATCCACCAGGGCCGGAAGTTCAGGCCGCCACTGGTTCCACCTGGTGGTTTTTACGTGGGACTTGGGATCCGAACTCAGGACCTTTTGCTTGTGAGGCAGAGTCCTTAACCTCTGAGCCATCTCTCCAGCCCTTGTTTTGATTTTTAAGACAGGGTCTCGCTTAACTAAAGCTGGTCGATACGTAGCTGAGGATGACCTTTGAACCCTGGAGCCTGCTGACTCCACCTGCATGCTGGGACTACAGTGCAGCCCACCACACCTGACATACCATGGTGGGGCTCAGACCAGGGCTTCACGCATCCTAGGCGAGCACTCAGTGGGTAAACTGAGCCACATCCCCAGAGCTGTACTCGTGACTGTTCTTATTGCTTGATTTTCTGGTGAGAAGGAGGAACCTAAATCTTTAGAGGCATTTAGCTGGAATCCCGATCAATTTTTTTTTTTTTGGAGACAGGGTCTTAAGTAGTTCAGACTCTACAGAGCTGACAGTAACTTTGAGCTCTCTTTTGAAAATCATTATTTGAGGGAGAGAAAGAGAGCGAGCGCGTGTGAGAGAGAGCATGCGGATATACCATGGTGCGCTGGTTAAATTAGAGGACAATTTTCAGAAGTCATTTCTCTTCTACCTTGTGGGCAACCGGCTTTGGGAGCAGACCCTCCCTTGCTGACCTTGAGCTCTCCTTTCTTTACCTCTCAAGTGCAGGGATTCCAGGCATACACCACCACACCCCGTTTGAGCAGTACCAGGGCACACAACCAGACTTTGTGCATGCTAAACAAGCACTCTACCAACAGCTCCCTAGCCCCACCCCCAGCGTGTCACTTTAAATCATGCACATTAAAAATAGACAAGCTAAACACGAGCATAAGCAGGAAAAAGGAGGAAAGGAGAGATGCTTCCCAGCAGAGAAATCCCTGAAATAGAAAAAGCCCAGAAAAACGAATACATTTTAATACGTCATTCTTCAAAGAGATTAATAAAATTGATAAATCTTATTTATCAGTTGGTTGGTCAAGACAAAAGATAAAAACCACAAATTTCCAATAGTCATTAAAGGGAAGGTGTTATTAGAGATTCTTAGATCAATAAAATTGTCAGATCGTCTTATGATCAGCTTTAGAGCAATTAACTTTTAAAAACTCAAACTGACTCAAAAAGAGATAGCTATTTATCTATTAAATTTTTAAAATTTTATTATTATTATTATTTATTCAATTGTGCATGTGTGTGTATGTATGTATGTGTGTATATGTATGTGTGTGTGTGTGTAGAACCACGGGCAAATTCGGGAACCACCATGGACGCCTCCACCTCCTTCTGCCCCGGGATTCACAGGCTCCGCCCTACCAGGACCGGAAGCGCAGGCCGCCCCACTTCCGCCTGGCATCTATAAGTGGGGTCTAGGATCCGAATTCAGGACCTTCTGCCTGCAAGGCAGAGGCTTAACCCCTGAGCCACCTCTCCAGCCCCCTTATCTGTTAAATTTTAATTAAGATTTCTTCATTTATACACACATAATGAGTGGTTGTTCCTCCTCTTCTCTCTCCCTTTTTTTCCTCCCTCCTTTCCCTTTCTTCTCCCTTTACGGGTCCCTCTCTCTCCCTCCTCCTCCCTCACATCTTTCTGCTTGTGTGGACCCAGGATTCCCTTGGGCTGTCTGCTCTATTAGGAGCTCAGGCCTCTGAGGCAATGTAAGTCCTTTGGGTTGACCAACGACAGGGATGCTCCTTTTACTGACTAGCCCTTGTCCCTAAAGTTCCACTGCCTGCAGTTGTTTCTCCTGCGTTCCTTGCTGTCAGCCCTTTCACAGCCGTGACAGCATCTACGCCTTACCGCCCCTCTAACACAACACTCCCTGAACCTTAGGATGGGAGGAGGTTTGGTTGGTCTGATTTGGGTTGAAGCCTTTAGGGTCACCGGTTTTCTGCCCTCTGATTGGTTGTTGTTTATGTCACTGCTTTTCCATTGCGCGCGTCTTGTTTGGGTGTTGAGATCGTTCCTTATCTAAAGATATAATGAGAGGCGTGTAGATGGTGGTTACTTTATCGAGTGTTTAGGGTTAGTATTGAGACATCTGACCCTGTTTAGTGTCAATTTTCTCCCTTCTACTGTGGTTTAGACTACTTTACATTACTGAGCATGTGTTCTCTGTCACGGGTGGGGCAGGGGTTAGGGGCTGGTAAGCAGGTGTTTGGTTACCCGGAGGTTAGTCCTCTCCTTACTATGTCTTATGCTTGTTCTTCCTTCTCCTCTAAGACTTTTATTTCATAAAAGCCTTATTTATCCATTTACCCATGTTCTTTTGTTTCTACTCTTTTAGGATCTTCTTTCACCCCCCCCCATGTTCTTTTGCATTTGTGGGTGTCATGAGAGTTTCTGTTTCATTGTATCAATCTGAAGGGTTAATGTTAGGGTCCACGTAGAAGGGAGAACATGCAGCATCTGTCTTCCTGCGCCGGGGATATCTCAGTATTTCTTCCAGCTCCATTTATTTACTGGCAATTATCATTGGTTCACTTTGCCTGATAGCTCAAACAGTATTCCGATGTATATACGTCCCACATGTGTATTAACTATTTGTCAACGTTGGGCATCTAGGTTGGTTCCATTTGAACTATTGTGAAAAGAACTGCCATGAACATGGTCGTGCTGTTTGAGGATGCGGCGTTCTTTGGGAATATTCCCAGGAGTGGTATAACTAGGCTGTACGGGATTTCAATTTTCAACTCTTTTAGGAATCTCCACATTGATCGCCAAAGGAGTTGTGTGAGTTTACACTCCCACCAGCCATGCATGAGGGTCCCCTTCTCCCCACATCCATGTCACCATGTGCTGTAGTTTGTGTTTTGGATCTTAGCCATTCTGAGTGGAGTGAGATGATATCTCAGGGTGGTTTTAATTTACATCTCCCTAATGACTAGAGAGGTAGAACATTTTTTTAAGATGTTTGCTAGACATTTGAATTTTGTCTTGTGAAAAGTTTCATTTCACTTTTATAACCATTTAGAATGGGGTTATTTACTTCTTTGGTGTCTAATTTTTGAAGTTCTTTGTGTACTCTGGATACTAGACCTCTATCTGATGTGTGGTATAAAGGTCCTCTTTCCGTCTGTAGGCTGCCTTTTTGCTTAACAGTCTCTCTTGCTGCGTAAAAATTTTTGAATTTTGTATAGTCCCATTTGTTTGGTGCTGGCTTATTCTCTGTCCTTTGAGGGTCCTATTAAGGAAATGTTGGCCCAGCCCAATCACCCTGAGGTTATTCCCTGATTCTTCTTCTAGGAATTTTATAGTCTCTGGTCTAACATTGAGATCTTTGGTCCACCTGGAGTTGATTTTTGTGTAGGGAAATAAATAGGGTCCAGTTTTTTCTTCTTCATGTAGAAATCCAATTTTGCCAGCAACATTTGTTGATGTTGTCCCTTTTCCATTTTTTTTGACACCTATGTCAAGAATCTGTTGACTATACATATATGTCCTTATATTTGGATCTTCAATTCTAATCCATTTGTCTATATCTCTTTTTTGGAGCCAGTACTATGCTGTTTTTATTACTGTGGCTTTATAGTATAGTTTAAGGGCTGGTATAGTGATATCTCCATGCAGTTTTTATGATTTAGGGTTGTTTTTGCTATCCTGGGCTTTTTATGTTTTCATATGAATTTTGAGATTATTTTACTAATTTCTGTGAAGAACTGAATTGGATGTTTGATGTGTGTTACAGTCAGCCTGCAACATTGCTGATAAATGACCATCAAACAGCTTAAGGGAACAAGGGCTTATTCTCTCTTATGATTCCTGGTTACAATTCTTAGTCAGGCTTAACAGGAGAGCATGTACCAACACCAGGGCTGAGGGAACTGGCCACATCATCACCACATAACGGTTGAGAGAGGGACAATCCTTACTTGCCAGACCAGCATGTCTGGCCAAGTTAATAGAAAGGTGCCAACTCTCTCAACCAGCTCTCTGTAATTTATCCAGGGCCTAATCCCACCCACCATAGCTGGGTCTTCCCCTTCAGCTAGACAATCTCCTTCAGGTTTGCTCTGGGCTTAACTCAACTACTAATTCTCTACAAATGTGCCCAGAGCTCAAACCCTCAGCTGTCAAGTTGACACCTGTGCTTAACCATGACAATTGGTATTGCATTGAATCTGGGGAGAACTGACTTGTGAAAGTTATCCTTCTCACCTCTACCCGTGTGCCAAGACTATACACTCACACCTTCTCTCTCCTGTCTCTTCCAATAAATAAATAAATTTTTTAAAGCTCAACATCATTAATGAACAGGGAAATGCAAATGTAAGTCATAAGATGCTGGACAAAAGTTGAAAAACTTTAGTTGAATGGGGAGAATAAGTCTGAAGAAACTATTGTATGAAAATGATGCACACTTCAAAATTGCTCAGAAAGTAGAGTTGAAGTGTTCTCAACACACACACACACACACACACACACACACACACACACAATGGTAAATATATGTGGTAATGCCCAAGTTGATTAGTATGACATACCAAATTTACAGTGGATACGTATTTCAGAACAAGTTATATACAATAAACATGTACAATATTTGGAAAATTTAAAAAAGTGAGGAGGCGAGCTGGACCAGTGATGTCATAGTTGGGCACAGGTGTCAACTTGACAGTTGAGGGTTTGCGCTCTGGGCACATTTGTAGAGAGTTAGTGGCTGACTTAAGCCCAGAGCAAACCTGCAGGAGATTGTCTAGCCGATGGGGAAGACCCAGCCCATGGTGGGTGGGACTAGGCCATGGATAAATCACAGAGCTGGTTGAGAGAGTCGGCATCTTCTGCATACTTGGCCAGACATGTTGGTCTGGCAAGTAAGGATTGTCCATCTCTCAGCTATTATGTGGTGATGGTGTGGCCAGTTCCCTCAGCCCTGGTGTTGGTGCGTGCTCTCCTGTCAAGGTAGACTAAGAACTGCAACCAGTCATTGTAAGAGAAAATAAACCCCTTGTTCCCTTATGCCATTTAATGTCATTTGTCCGCAACCATGCAGGCGTACTGCAACTAGGGGGTAAAAGCACTTTCTGTACCAGCCTAACTTCATGAGTTCAATTCCTGGAACCCACATAAGGTCGATGGAGAGAGCTGACTTCACAGATCTGTCCTCTGACCACGTCCACCTGCCCACCAGGGCATGTATGTGCCTGCCTGTTCTTTTGTCTTCTCTCTCAAATAGCCGGATAAATACAATTATTTTTAAAATAATAAATAAATGAACATTCCTTTGGACTCACATATGCCAGATCTTTAGCCCTATACCCTGTATTGCCTATTTCGCTTACTTTTTAAACCATGGTCTAGTCTAGGATATCTCGGTATGAGGTTATAGCCCAGGCTGGCCTTGGGCCGCCAGGGCTGGGGCTTACCGCTCCTTACTGTGGGAGGGGTCTGTGTCCCGGAGACCCACTTGTTCTACTGTATCCCAGAACTGGACTTTTGCTACCCACACTCTTTCAAAGGGAGGGGAGACGTCACCTGGGAATGGAGTTTGGAGCTGGGCTGGAGCCAAGATTGGGAACCCCGGGCTGAGACAGGTTTAAATGTTCGCTCCCTGAGATCTGTCGGATATCAATAATCTCTCCTATGCAAATGAGAAAATTAACACACACACACACACACACACACACACACACACACACACACACACAAACTGAGTGTCTTGTCTAGACCAGAAACCAGAACTCCGTGGGAGGTCGCAAAAGGGTGGAGCGCAGCTGGAAACAGAAAAATTCATTTCATCTGGCCTTGAACAGAACAGGATATTTATCAGACTAGCCCCGGGGGGAAGCAGGAGCAAGGCAGAGCCCAGAGGCCAAAGAGTTGCTGAGACAGAGGCCCAGACCCAATGAATGCTCACAGCTTCTGCCAGGGGAGTGTGGTGTGGGAACGAGCAGCAGGAAACCCCGTGCTGGGCGACTGTTTGAGCGATGCCTTCTTTATTTTCAGACGGTGGCTGGTGTGGGGCCCAGACTGACTTGGGAATAGGGATCTTCCTACCTCCACCCCTGAATGTGGTGTGCACCCCCACACCTCACCGTCGTGTTTTCTATGTCTTCTATTTCCCTCTGGACATGACTGACATGACGTGCATCTTGCAAGCAGAAGGTCCCGAGTTCAGATTCCAGGTCCCACATTAAAACGGGTGGAAATGGCAGTGGCCTGCACTTCCGATCCTGGTGAGCAGAGCCTGGCAAATCCCAGAGCAAAGCAAAAAGAAGACAGAAGCAATCCAGGATGATTCCTGAAGTCACCCTTGGTCCTCCATAGGGACACACGTGCCCTCTGGTACACACACACACAAGGAATGAATAAGTAAAGTTGTTTGTTTGGTTTTTTTTTTAAAGCTGATTTTAATGTACACCATGCCCATCCATACACTGGCTCCTCACCATTGGACTCCTTTCTTCCAACACAGGCATTTTGTACAACTCTTACTGGCTGACAAACATACTTCTATTGCTTGTTTATTCATTTGCTTGTTTGTTTGTTTTGCACCCAGGGGATTGCACCCAGGACTCCCACATGCTAGGCAGCACCGTGCCACTGAGCAGTAGTGTACCAGTTGCTCTTTACTATTGCAAAGTCGATCAACTTGAGGGAGAAAGGGAGGTTTATTCAGCTTACGGTTCCAGAGGGAAGGGACAGTCTCTCAGAGCGGAGGCGCCGTGGCTGGCCGGCCAAAGCTGGAGGAGGCTACGTCACCACAGACATCTTGGAAGCTGAGAGCTGCAGACTGCTTGCAGCAAAGGCAGACTTCTCCTGGAGGTAGGGTGGGACTCATCCACCTCAAGGCCCACCCCTTGTGACTGCTTCCTCCAGCAAGGCTCCACCTCTCAAGGTGCCATGATCTTGCCCAACGCATGAGACTGTCGGGGTCACATTTCAAACCCTGACAAGTAGCCTGGTACTATTTTATTTTTTTAATTTTATGTCACAGTGGGGAAGCAGCCCAGGGTGTGGGACATGCTAGACAAGCCCGGTACCACCTGACTTTATCTCCGCCATCATGAGGAAGGACAACAGATGTCTCTTAGCTGGCGTTCCCTGCTTTCATCCTCTTTGTGGAAAAATGATTTTTAAAAAACACTGTCTGTTACTCCCTTACCCTTATGTTTGGGCAATGTCAGCCAGTAAGAGTTGTGTTCCAGTTGACAGTCCCTGCCCTGAGCCCGGTGCCTCCCAGTCCCCTCGGTTGGTCATGTGGACTTCTCCTAAGGAAACGACTATGGGGTATCCTTCCTATACAGGATGTCTCTCTTCTGCCCTTCAAGTAGGAGGCCACAGTCATCTTCTGATATCGCTGCCCCGATTTGCCACAAACTCAGCTGAAACGCGTCGTCGGTCTAGTGCTGAGAAGAGGCGAACGGTGTCTCTGGACTAACGTCAGGAAACAGAGGGGCTCCTCCTTGGAGTTTTTTGGGGGGTGGCTCACACCCTCTCTTTTCCAGCTGCTGCAGGGCCTCCCGCCTCCTTCGGCGCTAGGTTCCTCAAATCCATCTCCCTGGTTCTGGTTTAGTATCACACGCCCCCATCACGGCCAAGGAGCGATCTCATGAAGATCCGCCTGATAGGCGGGGCCCACCTAGATCACTCCAGATCGCTGCTCCGTCGAAGGCTCCTCCCTGAATCACAGTTACAAAGTCCCTTCGGTCCCGTGGGGTGGCATAGCCACACATCCTGTGTTTGGGCAA
The DNA here is from genome assembly GCA_023101885.1 of Typhlomys cinereus. NCBI lineage: Eukaryota > Metazoa > Chordata > Mammalia > Rodentia > Platacanthomyidae > Typhlomys > Typhlomys cinereus. The sequence continues at coordinate 2,673,628 of JALPQD010000068.1, read as the reverse complement.
TGTCAGAAGCCATCGCTCTGCCTACCATAGAGGACCAGTCTTTTTCTTGTCTACGCTCACTGGTTAGTATCATCTAGGTCTGGGGAAGAGACTTGTGATACCCCTAGGTACGCCTCCCTCGGCACTTTCAAGTCTCTTTATTCCGCTTTATTATTCCATCTAATAAGTCACATATTTTTCAACACAGGCCCCTCTACCACGTCAATGCTGGCATGTGGGACGTCTGCCCTGACCTATCCCACGTCCTCCTGTGACCCCGTGGCATGATCCTCCAAGTCTGCTCTACCTCAGGGCCTTTGCACTCGCTGCCGTGTTCATCTCGGTATCAATTCGGCCGTCTTTCTAAGTCTCCTCCGTGAGACTCAGGGTGCCATGGCTACTAATGTCAAACAAGACAAAATCCTGCCCCACACCTTTCTGATCCTCCTGAGACCGTTTTACTTGTCCTTTCCAAGAGTGCCATGATCTATTAGCTTGTACAGTTGGTATCTTTATCATAACTACTGTCGTTTTTCTCCATTGCTCCTAAAAGTTTGAACTCTCTGGATAAGTACTGCCTTAAAACAAAACAAACAAACAAAAAGCCTGAGTCACCAGGTTTACAAGCAGGTGCCGTTACCTGCTGAGCTTTCTCTCCAGATCTAGGTTTCACATTTTTTTTTAAAAAAAAACAATTTTCTAGGCTGGGGAGATGGCTCAGGGTTTAAAACCTTTGCCTCACAAAGAGAAGGGTGTGGGTTCAGATCCCTAGATCCCATGTAGAAGTGCTGGCTGGGTGTGGCCTCTAATTCTGGCCCTGGCATTTTTGTGTAGGATCTGGAATCTGAACTCAGGTCCTTCTGCGTTGGAGGCAAAGGTTTTTAACCCCTGAGTCATCTCCCTGGTCACCACATGTTTGCTATTAGCTATTAGTCTTAGCAGCAGTGTTTTCCTGCCAAGTGGATACGGAAATGGCCTGCAAGTCTGGCCCTGGGAGGCAGAGCCTGGGAAACCTTGGAGCAAAGCAATAAGGAGGTAGAGCAATCCAGGGTGATTCCTGGTGTCACCCTTGGATCTAAACAGGTGTACACACCCAAGGACCCTCTTCACACACACACACACACACACACACACACACACACACCCTCCCCAAGTGCAGATATACACCCCCCCACCGACCCCCCCACATGTACACCCCTACCCCATGTGCAGACATACACAGAACCATATACTCTCACACACACATACATACATGCACGCATGCACATACTCGTTAGTAGATATAATACAAACATTTATCATCACAGCTGTTCAAAAGGTTGAGGCAGGAAGATGGAAAGTTTGAAGACAGCCTGGACGACACACTGAGACCCTGTCTCAAACCAACAAAGAAGTGAGGTGGTACATAGACCAGTGGTGGAGCGTTCTCCCAGCATGCTCGGCAGTGGACGTTCTCCCAGCATGCCCTCTCTCCAGTACTGGGAAAATCCTCCCTTGATCTTCCATGACAAAGACTTCAGGTTTTGAGCCGTTAGGAAGCCCTCTTTGGATTCTGCATCCCGGGTTTTGCTTTATGTTTCTTTTTAGTTGGGCCACTTTTTGATCAGCTCAGTAACTTCACATCCTTGTTTCCTAAGTTCCTGTATATCCTGAGATTTGTTTGCCTGGGACTGTGCCTAGGGTCTTCTGTCCCTGTCTGGATTGACGGGCGTGTACACATGAGAGTGTACTCTTGTCTTAGTTTGGTATCTGCCCAATATCCTTAAAAAATAATGTCGATTAGAATCTACTGAGTTTCTCGAGACAGGGGTAGCCGTTTGTTCTGAACAAACGCTTCGTTCTGCCTTAGTTCACAGAGGTCCAGGGGCTAGAAAGGGGACATCACCTTTCTGGTGTTGACCAGCCGCTAGTGACCCAGGTAAAATTAGCACTCAGGGCTGCCCGTCTTCAGATGCCGCCCTCTGGTGGAGAGAGCGTGGGAAAGCATTAATTCTGCAAACAGTCCTGGATTTGCATTTTGGTTCTTCTACTTACTGCCCCAGTGCAGCTGAATAAAATGAGCCAGGTCGAACCGCTGCTGATTGGTTGATTGATTGGTTGATTGATTGATTGATTGATGATTGATTGATTGATTGATTGATTGATTGATTGATTAGCTTTGGGGGGCGTAGTATCTCACTCTATAAAAGAGGCTGACCTCCAACTCTTCACCTGCCCCGGGCTCCTGGGCACTGAGATTCCAGCTGTGCACCACGCCTGGCTCGGTTACCATTACTGGGTTTTTACAGTGCACCAGAAGTCCCCCCCCATTCTTCCGCCGAGTCACCCTGTCACTCTCAAAGACAGCTATTATCTGATCTCCAGTTTTCTGACCTGAAAGGAAACTTAGACTTGGTCACTTGGGCTAGGGGTGGTGGTGCCCACCTAGAATCCTGGTACTTGGGAGGTAAAAGCAGGAGAGTCAAGAACTCAGGTCTAGCCTGGGCTCCGTGAGACTGGGGAGGGGGGAGGAGAAACGGAGACCCAGGGGGAGGTCACGTGACTACCAAGGAGCTAAACCTCAGACAGCGCAGGATTTCCAGCCACATAGGCCACACCCCCTACCTTCATTCCACTTTTTTCTTTGTGTCCTAATTTATTTATGTAATATTTTACTTAATTACTTGAGAGAGAGAGAGAGAGAGAGAGAGAGAGGAGAGAGAATGCATGCCATAGCGTACAAGGCGGAGGTCAGAGGACAACTTTGAGAAGTCGGTTCTCTCCTTCTACCATGTAAGTTTCTGACCACACTCAGGTCACAAGGTTTCCAAGCAGGTACCTTACCCATGAAACTACCTCACAGTCCTTAATTTATTTTTATTAAGAATCATCACACAGTTTATATAGAACATATCTGAGAAATAATTTTCAGGCAAAATATACCCCCCCAAAAACTCTTAAAGCATTGTTTTATAACGTTTCCCCCCTTGGGAGAGATTGGCTCATGTCATCCCAGGCTGGCCTCAAACTTGCTATGTAGCAGAGGGTGACCTTGAACTTCTAAACTTTCGGGATTCCCGGGCATGTGCCACCGTAACAGTTGATTCATTTCTGGGCGGGGATCCACCCCAGGGCTTTCTGCATGCTTATTCCAGCACTCAGTTACATCCCCTTAAAGCAACAGTCAGAACATGAGCGTTCCGGTTGAAAACAAGAGAGGGCAAGGGAGCAGAACAGGCAGAATGATCGAGGACATTATGTTATATGCCTGGATAAAAATGTCCTAATGAAAGCTGGAGGGATGGCTCAGGGGTTAAGACTCTGCCTCACAAGCAGAAGGTCCTGAGTTCGGATCCCAGGTCTTGTGTAAAAACATCAGGTGCAGGGGCTGGAGAGGTGGCTCAGGGGTTAAGCCACTGCCTTGCAGGCAGAAGGTCCTGAGTTCGGATCCTAGACCCCACGTACAGACACTGGGTGGAAGGGGGGGGGGCTGCGTTTCTGGTCCTGGTAGGGCGGAGCCTGTGAATCCTGGGACAGAGTAAACAAGGAGGAGGTGGAGGTGGTCCATGGTGGTTCCCGAATTCATCTGTGGTTCATACACACACACAGGCACAATTGAATAAATAATAAAAAATGTTAAAAAAAAAAAAAAAACACCAGGTGCAAAGGGCAGTGGTTTGCACTTCTGGTCCTAGTGGGCGGAGCCTGGGAAATTCCAAAGGAAAGCAAGAAGGAGGTAGAAGCAATCCAAGATGATTCCCAAAGTCACCCTCAATCCTCTATAGGGACACATGGTGCCTTCTGATAACACACACACACACACACACACACACACGCAAAATAAATAAAGTTTTGCTGACAAGAAAGTGAGGAAGGGGCTGGAGAGATGGCTCAGAGGTTAAAGTCTCTGCCTCAAAAGCAGAAGGACCTGAGTTCAGACCCCGAATCCCACGTAAAATCGCCATGCAGAAATGGCAGCAGCCTGCAACTCTTGCCCTGGAAGGCAGAGCCTGGGGAACCCCAGAGCAAAGTCATGAGTGTGCCAGTTACTCTTCCTGCTCCTGTGAGACATCACTCGAACACACCTAATGGGAGAAGAGATTTAAATTATGGCTCCAGAGCGGAGATAAGGTCCAGTGTGGCAGAAAAGGCATGACTGACTGGCAGAATTTGGAGGCGGCTTAAGTCGCATCCATCACAGAAGCCAAGAGTGCTCGCTGCAGGACTGTGAGGGCCGTCTGCCAGCGCCAGCAGAGCGGAGCTCACCAGCCTCAAGCCCCTCTCTGTGCTGTGCCTCCCTCCAGCAAGGCTCCATCTCCTACAGGTGCCATGGCTTTCCCCAGGAACAGCTGAGGATTCAAACACATGAGGCTGTGTGTGAGGCACACATCCCATTCAAACCATGACAAGGAGGTAGAGCAACCCAGGACGAGCCCTCAGGTCACACTGGGCCTCCACAGGTACACACACAGTGCTCTCCGAGACACGCATATACACGCACACGGATGATAATGAGTAGCAATGGAAAGAAAGTGAGCAAGCCATCTGAACCAATGCTTCATTAAGAAAATAGATAGAGGGCTGGGGAGATGGCTCAGGGGTTAAGACTCTGCTTTGCAAGCAGAGGTCCTTGAGTTCGAATCCCAGGTCCCATGTAAAAATGCCAGCAGAAATGTTGCAGCCTGTACTCTAGGTCCTGAAAGCCAGAGCCTGGAAAACTCCAGAACAAAACAAATAGGTGGTAGACTCGATTCAGGATGATTCTCTGAAGTCGCCAGGCCTCCACAAGCACACACAGTGCTCTCTCTCTCTCTCTCTCTTTCTCTGTCTCTCTCTCTCTCTCTCACACACACACACGTGCAAAATAAATAAAGTTTAAAAAATATGGGGCTGGAGAGGTGGCTCAGGGGTTAAGCCTCCGCCTTGGAGGCGGAAGGTCCTGAGTTCGGATCCCAGATCCCACGTATAGACGCCAGGCAGAAGCGGGGGCGGCCTGCGCTTCTGGTCCTGGTAGGGCGGAGCCTGTGAATCCCGGGGCAGAAGGAGGTGGAGGCGTCCATGGTGGTTCGCGAATTCGTCCGTGGTTCTACACACACACACAGAGACACACACACGCGCGCGCACATACACACGCACATGCACACAGTTGAATAAATAATAATAAAAAATTATTTTAAAAACCCTATAAATACATATATGTATAGGTGGAATCCACGACAAGGCTCAGCAAGTATAGACGCTTGCTGCGCAAGACCGACGACCTGAGTTTGATTTCCGAAGTCCATGTGAAAGTGGAAGGGAGAGAACCAACCACGAAGCTGTATTCCACATACAGAACCGTTGGCATTCAAGCCCACATATGCATACATTATGCACATACACTAATAATAATGATGATGATAATAATAATAATAAAGAAATATATAGATTGGAAAAAAGGGTAAGAAAAACTGTTTAACTCCATTTATCCTTAGGGAAATCAGTTTTTAAACAGTGAGATATCATGCTGTGTCCTGCAGGAAACAATCCATAAATCTAGAACCCCAAGATAGTTCAGCAAGCAGGGCAACTGCTCAAAGACCTAGGAACCTAAGCCTGACCCCCCTCCCCAAAGTCCACTTCCAGTCTCCCTAATAACAGCGGAATGAAATCTGAGTTCTGAAACCTAATTTGGATATCATAGTTTGTCTGCAGGTGGCCGATAAATTCACGAGCAAGAACTTTGGAAAACAAGGAGGTTTTATTCTTTCTTATGAATTCCAGTTAACAGGCCTTTTCCACCTTGGCAGGAGAGCTCACATGAGCACCAAGAGCCGCGGGAACTGGTCACGCCCTAGCCACAGGGACCACTGAGAGGGGGCAAACCTTGCTGCAAAGCAGCGAGACTGTCAAGATACCTTATCCACGTGCCCAGGGAATATGGTGCCACCTGCTGTGGGCTTTCTTCCCCATCAATCAATCTCCTGCACACTTGCCTGAACTGTTCACTCTTCACAAGGGTGTCCAGACCTCAGCCTTTGATTGTTAGTTGACACCATGTCTAACTAGCACACTCAGGGAATTTGATCCACCTGGGTTCATGCAAAAGTGACAGGAGGGGTCTATACCCTTTGTCCCCAGAAGCGCTCTCTCTCTTTCTCTCTCTCTCTCTCTCCTCTCTCTCCTCTCTCTCTCCTTCGCCTGCTCTCAACAAATCTCAAACAGAAGCAGAAACTGCAAAGCTGTCCACATGTGTTTGGTGAGCTGCTATTCTCAAGTTCTCCAAGAGCGAAACTTTCTGTCTTTGGTGCTTTTGTCTCAACTCCCAACATCTAATATGCTTTTCCTGATATTCTGGGTTTTTTTGTCTTTCTTTTTTTCCTGAAGACTAAAACTTACCCTATGGCTGACCTCCAAGTATACCCCTTCCTGAGAGCTGCCAGGATCCCCAGCTTCTAGCCACAGACTTTCCGGGGGTCTTTGTGTAAGTCAGGGTTCTCTAGAGCCACAGAATCAACGGAATGAATATATAAAGAGGGAATGTATTGAGTTGGCTTATGAAATATGGCCGAGGTAGTCAACGATGGCTGCCAGTAGCTGTTCAGTCCAGTAGGCCAGTGGGTGACGGCTGAAGGCTGGAGGACCCTGGAGTCTTAGTTGAAGACTTGGAGGGTTGGAGAGCTGGAGGGTCAAAGAAACCGGGCAGCAGGAGGAAGAGCGTTTCCTAGCACAGCTTCAGAGTCTCTCCTCCTCCCAGTCTCCTGTTCCATCTTCCTTTTAGCTGGTCTGCTACTGGGAGGCTCCAATGAGATCTAGGGAGGTTTCGTCAGATCTAGGGCTGGTCTTTGTACTGTAAATGTATTGATCCAGATCAGCTCTTCAGGGGGTCTCAGCTGATCTTAGTTAAATGCCAGGTGTGTCAAGTTGACACCCAGGGTTAACGATCACAGTGTTGCTTTCTGTTTGAAGGTAAACAGTCTCAACTCTTTTCCCCATTTAATAATTTTATGATAACGGACTCCCCGGCTCCACTCTTTGTCGCAACACCAGGCGGCAGGACAAAAATCCTAAGTCAAAGCACTTGGCCTGAATGTACCAGGCTAGTTGATTGGACTCAATATATACATAATGTCCAGATGACCGCTCTAGACTCATGGCATCTACTGGGCCAGATCAAGGGAGGGAAGGACTCAGCTTCGTCCTCACGGGTCCACCCCAGAGGGCACCGCGCTGGGCCTTTGTGGAGGGTCAGCTCCATCCTCCGGGCACTCTGTATCCATTCTGCCTGGAAGGCCCTGTGTCTGCTGCTCCTACCATTCTGTCGGATGACCAGACCCAGCAGGGAGGGGATCTGCCCAGCCTGCTGGCTGGAACCCATCTTGCCGGGAACCTGGGCTTTGATTAAAGATATTAATAAGCACGAAATGGAAAACTTCTGACGCTCCTCCTTCCAGAGGCTGGGCCAGGGAACACAATGGGTCAGGCCAGCCCCCGAAGCCCAAAACAGCTTTTCACGTGAAACTACTCCCTGGCCCATAAGGTCACCGGCCGTCTGAATGCCCCTGGGACTAAGGCCGGTCCCTGGGGACCAGCAGTGTTAAAACCCTATACAGATCTCAGGTGAGTCAGAAATAGACAAGCGCCCCGCCTCTCTCTACCTCTGTGGACAGTTTTAGGGCAGCCCTCCATGCTGAGAAATCAAAGCAAAGGTCAGCTGCCCTGCCCCCCCCATACAGGTCACCTATTTATATCTAATTCTCTTGGAGGCAAGTCCTTTTCCTGGAAATTTCCTGAAGTAGCATCATATGGCATTTGTGGGGTACATTCTGTATTTCCACCAGGAACTGTCCAAAGCAGCTTCCCATTTCTTTCCTATGAGTTCTTCTGATAATCTAAGAACTTAAGCGGCTTCGTGTGTACGGTGTGCATCCTTGCCCGAGGGCATGTGTGTGTGTGTGTGTGTGTGTGTGTATCTGAGTATCATAACCTATGCTAGGAGGTGGTTGCTCTTTTTGCACGATTTTGTGACTGTTACCAAGTTCTTTTCTTTTTTTCAGCAGAGTCTTCTTCCACAGTGAGAAGGAAAAGTTTGCGAGTTAGAAACATCCACAGATCACTGGACCAAGTGGCCCATCTGGAGACGTCTCAGAGCTTGGGGGAGCAACAGGGCCCCAGAACTGAGACGTACAGAGGCCCGGGATGTGTTCCCATGAGCCATGCTGTGTGACTTGAGGGAGGTGGTTATCTGCATTAGACAGCCGCAGATCCACAGCTACCGAGGCTCTCAGCTCCCCCAAAACCCTCCTCCACAGCCTCCGCCTCCTCCCAACCCGTCTCCCCCCACACACACACACCTCTGCTTGTAATAAACATGACCTTGGCCTTCAGTGGCCAAGTTGACAGCTTAGCAGGCCGGATGCGGATCTGTAAACACAATTGTGTTTTCAATCTTCTGGCTGAATTTTGTTCCGGGGATCCAAATAGGCAGCAGGCCTCTGTTTACCTGTAAACACCAGCCCCACTCCCTCGCAGTGAGGTTAGGGTGCTGTGTGCTTGTGTTACTTTACGGTGAGAGGAAAAGATGGCTTGTGACAGGCGGCCATACTTCCTTCCCCCGCTGTCATTCCGCAGAGGAAATCCTTCCTCTTTCTCTCCTAGGGAAGGTTCTTAGGCACATAAGATTCCTACCAAGAGCAGAAAGGGCTGCGATGTGTCTCCCTTGGCAGGGTAGCATCTCTGGAATGTTAGTGGAGGATTCGGTAGGAGTAGCACATATAATAATGTGGCCATGCGGAACAGCCACAAAGATCCCTGTCGGAGGTGGTGGTGGGGACCAAGTCATTGGGTTCTGATGTTAGGGACACTGACCACTCAGGCTGAGGAGAGAGAGAGCTCAGGGGTTCACGCCTCTGCCTCCCAAGCGGAGCTCCAGCCCTCCTCTCTCTCTCTGCTTCTTGATGGTGGATTCCAGCTGACCTATTGCCTCCAGCTCCTTCCGCGTTGACTTCCCTGCCAGGACAGACTGGACCCTCAAACTGTAAGCCAAAATAAGCTCTTTCACCCTCAAATGGCTTTGTGTTCGTGTATTTTATTGCGGCAAATGACTAGTGCACTCTTGAAGTCTCTTTCTGTCATTTTTTTTTATTCAGTTGTGCGTGTGTGCATATGTATGTGTGTGTGTGTGTGTGTGTGTGTGTGTGTGTGTGTGTAGAAGAGGGCACCGTGTGTGCCTGTGGATTGCCAATAGTAACGTCAGGAATCATCCGGCATCGCTCTACTTCCTTCTTGCTTCCCTCTGGGGTTCCCAGGCTCTGCCTTCCAGGGCCAGGAGTTCAGGCCGCCACCATTTTCATCTGACACTTTTATGTCAGATCTGGGGGATCTGAACTCGGGTTCTTTTGCTTTCAAGGCAAAGTCTTAACCCCTGAGCCGTCTCTCCAACCTGTTGTTGTCGGGGTCTCACTATGCTGCCCTCTCTGGCCTCTCACCGTGTAAACCAGGCTGACCTTGAGTTTTCAGTACCTCCCGGCCCTGCCTCCTAAATGCTGAGATTACAGGCTCGCAGGGCCATGCCCATATTCAGAGTGATTGGTTTCCACGGAAGGAAAGAAGCTGGCAAAGCGAAGCGTTCTCTGTGTTCAAAGGAAACTTCCAGAAGGAATTTTAACTAATCTCTAAAAGTTATGGTTATTGCACATAAGCTTCAACTTTTGCGAGCTCTAGCTGTGGAAAATAAGAAAGTAAACTGACATCTCTCCTTGCGAAGGTGAGTTATCTATCAGGGGCCTTGTGACTTAGGAAAATACGTCACCTGCATAGCAATGTAGTGGATATCTTAGGAGTCTCCTTGTCTCTTCTAACTCTGAGGAAATGGAAAGGGAAATTAAAGATTTTATTCAGACGAGATGAAAGAGCAAAACTGGAATAAGGAAAGGGAGATGACCCAGAGGTGGCCTGAGCTCGGGGCTCGAAATGGAAGCCCACATGGCGGGAAAACAGAACTGACTTCTCAGAGTTGTCCTCTGACTTCCACTCACGCACCATGAATGGAAGTGAGCATGTCTCTCTCTCTCTCTCTGTCATTCTCTCTCTCAGATAGATAGATAGATAGACAGACAGACAGACAGACAGACAGACAGATAGATAGATAGATAGATAGATAGATCATTTAAAGAGCAAATAAAAAAGGAAGAAAAAGAAAAGAAACTGAGGGGTAGCGGAAGGATAGACCATGTCCTATGTATGTATGAGGTTGTGGGCTCAGTCCTCACTACTAAAACAGAATAAAATAAAGGAACAATTCCAACAATAATGCCGGAAGAGGAAGAAATATGTGTGACTAACTATGATGGTTAAGCCTGGGCGTCAACTTGACATACTTGGTATTAACTAAGATAGCCGAGACCACACCTGGAAGGATCCACTGAGACCACCTGAAAGGATTACACCCATCCTAGATCCCATAGGAACCTCTCAGTAATGGGCCATATAAAAGGGACCACAGAATATAGGAAGAGGAGAGACGTTCCAGGAATGCTCAAGCCGTGTGGAGGTCTGCGGAGACTTAGCCTGCCTGCCAGTCTCAGCCAGCCAGCCGTGCCACCTCCGCCGTGAGAGATTGTATCTATTTCCCTTCGGTAACTGTAAGTTGAATAAATCTCCTTTCTCCCATAAGTTGTTTGACTTTGGGTGCTCTCTCGTAGTAATAGTAGGGTCACCGTTACACTAACTGAGTTGCAAGGAAACATTCACCAAACAAGTCCATGAACAGGAATAATGATGCCACGTGGCAAAGATTGAACTGAGATGCTATTTCCCCTCATCGTTTATATGCACTGGGGATTGAACCCAGAGCTGGCACATGCTGAGCGAGCTTCCTACCATGGAACCATACGCCTAGATCCCAAGACATCACTGAAACAAAAATAACGGTGATGGTTTGCTAAGTTCTATCCTGATGTCATAGAGCATCAGTTGCTTAAAAATAGACAATGACATGAAACAGAATGACCAAGAGGAACACAAACAGACCAAGGAGGCCACACACATCGACAAAATGAGAAATACCCCAGGAAACTGCGAGCACGAAGGCAAAATTGGAAAACAGCAAGAGAGTCGCCGGTGACAGGGCTCAGTCCTGTGGATATATAGAGTGGCGTGGCCAGCTCCCTCGGTCCTCGGTGTTGGCGTGAGCTCTCCTGGCAAGATGGAACTGTAACCGGATGATTCTAAGTGGAAAATAAAATCCTTGCTCCCTTAAGCTGTTTGGTCAGAAATTTACCAGCATGGGTGGAGGCACTTGCCACCAAGCCTAAGGACCTGAGTTTGATTCCCCAGGAGTCATATGGTAGAAGGAGAACGCCAACGCCCCCAAGCTGTTGTCTGACTTCCCTACATGCACCACGGCACAGTCACACGCACGCACGCACGCACGCACGCACGCACGCACGCACGCACGCACGCACTGAGCTCTATGCAAGACATCTAACTTGCTCCCCACATGATGAAAAGAGAACTGACTTGTGAAGTTGTCCTTGTCCTTGGATAAACTTCGACATCACAGAAGAGGGATGGAAGAGATGCAAATGCTACCCTCAGGGCCTTAAGCCTGGGAGTCTGTTAAAGTGACAGAGGTGAACTCAGAGACCCGCATTAACACAAGGCACTGAGAACAAGGTCGAGGACCCCGTTCTCAGCCTGGCATGGATTCTACTACCTCTAATGGCTCCAGGACCTTTGTGGAAGAGGGGAATGGAAAGAATGTAAGAACTGGAAGACACGGGAAGGGTTAAGATAAGCCAGCCTGCTAGAAAGGCATATTTGTGGTGGTCATGAATGAACACCATGCAGAGGGGGTCACACTAAACCTGCAATGGATCTACCTGGTCAGTGGTCAACTATGAACTAAGGAGACATCCATGGGCCCTACCAAGAATGATGAACAGTGGGCAATTAGCAGGTTAAGGGAGCGTTAGATACAGGTGTCAGTTGGATGGTTGAAGGTTTGAATCTGGGCACATTTGTAGAGAATTAGTAGTTGAGTTAAGCCCAGAGCAAACCTGCAGGAGGTTTGTCTAGTGGATGGGGAGCTTGAACCCATAGTAGGTGCAGCTAGTCCCGGGGTAGGTAGATAAGATGAAGGAATAAGATGGGTAAGAAGTTGGCACCATTCTGTATACCTGGTGAGACATGGTGGTCTGGCAGTAGGATTGTCCCCTGCAGTCCTGCGGGTATACAGATATGGTGTGGGCGGTTCCCTTGGCTCCTGGTGATGGCGTGGGCTTTCCTGCCAAGCTGGGCAAGGAGCTGTAACGGGATGACTATAAGCCCCTTGTTCCCTTAAGCTGTGTGGCTGTAGATTTATCAGCAGCGATGCAGGCTAACTGCAACAGGGAGGCAGACCAAAAAAATTATGAAGCCACATACCCACAGGGGAGCCTACTAGACTCTGAGATACAGTTCTAGGATCAAAGAGAGGGGGCAGGGTTGGCTAAATTCAGTGGGCTGCAAGGCAACATGCAAAGACAGGAATGTGGCAGGAAGAATCACAGGGAGGGGAATGGAGGGGAACAGGTGGGGAGATGAGAAAGGGTAAAAAGGGTAAAGAGTCAGAATGTATGATACACATGTATGAAAGTGTACCAGAGCAACATTCGTCAATAAAGGAGGAGAAAACAGCAAAAGGTCGGAATGATTTCCAGATGGGTGAGGAGACGGATATCATGGTGTAGGTAAAAGCCTCCAGGGTTACAGTCTTGGTTGTCTGCTAGTGGAGCTCGTCATTGAGAAGTGATTGATGGCTGTCACTAGGCCTTTGCAGAAAGATCATCTGAGCGGTAATGGGTAATGGGTGTTGTGATCCAAGGGTCTCTTCCTTGGAGTTCTTGTGTTGTGGAATCGAAGACTGAAACCGGACCACATTAAGGCGGGAATTTTATTGAAAAGGGAAGACATTCCTGGAACATCCGGTCCAAGGGGGGCAAGGAGGAAGCCATAGCCTTAAGGGGGGAGAGCAGAGGAGACGGCTTAAGGTCAGAGAGATCAGGAGAGTCGCCATGAGCACATGGCTAGGAGGGCACAGAGCCGCCCCAGCGGGACCGCAGGGGACGAGCAGGAAGAAGAGAGAAGCGAGAGGTGGAGTCACAGTCTTTTATAGCTGGACTGACTATTGCGTGTTCTAGAGCTACTAGGGAAGTGAGGTAAAGACGGGAAGGGTGGTGGGCTTGGTTCACATGGGATCCGACATTCCTCATGCGGTAGTGTCCAGTGTTTTAGTCCTCGGAGCTAACTGATTGACCAGTGGATGAATTCACAACTTGACAGCATCATTAGGAAGCGGTGGAAGCATTCCAAGGCAGGGAGGAACTCGCTGGGAGCAGCGTGACACTGGAACATGTTCCAAGCGGCTACGCCTGCTTCAAAGTCTCTGGTGGTTCATGTCCCTATGATAAAATCCCGGACAAAGGCAAGATAAGGACTAATAGATCATTTGGGCTCAGGATTCCAGGTTATAGTCCAGCGTGGCGGGGAAGTCGAGGTGGCAGGAGCTTGAAGCGACATCACGACCAGGAAGCAGAGAACAATGAATGAGGTGGGAACTCAAGCTACTGGGATGAATGATGCTGCCCACTTTGAGGATGGGTCTTCCCACCTCAATTAGCCTAATCAACATGATCTCCCCCACAGGTGCCATGCCCAGGGCTAACTAATCCCTCCGGAGGGGCCCAGAGACTTGTTTTCTAGGTGAGTTCAGACTCTGTCAGGTCGACCATGGATGATACTAAGCTTCATGAAGCCTTTCCTTGCTTTAACCTCCACCTCTTGACCATCCTATAAGTACCGAGCTACCAATCGCATCCCTGACCCTCAGGAGTGAACTAGTTAGTCTTACGTGTTGCTGTGAGACAACGCCCAAAGTCAAGCCATTTAAGGGAAGGAGATTTATACAGCTTACAGTTCTAGAGGGGAGACACAGTCTTTCGTGGTGGAGGTGACATGGCCCGTGGCAGATGCCGCAGACAAGCTACGTCACACTCACTGGGGAGGCTGAGAGCTGCCAGACTGCCGGATACTAGAGGGGGCCTCTACTGGAAGGAAGGTGGGATTAACTCACCTCAGGGACCACCCCCTGGGGCCGCCTTCTTCCTGAAAGGTTCCACCCCCGAAAGGGGCCATGACATTCCCAAACCCACGAGACCGTGGGGGCCACATTTCATGTCCCCCTTGTTGCAGTTCACCTGCATGGTTGCTGATAAATGACCATCAAATGGCTTAAGGGAACAAGGGTTTATTCTCTTTTATGATTCCTGGTTACAGTTCATAGTCTTGACGGGAGAGCACGCACCAACACCAGGGCCGAGGGAACTGGTCACATCATCTCTATGTAATGGCTGAGAGAGGGGCGATCCTTCCTTGCCAGACCAGCATGTCTGGCCGAGTATACAGAAGGATGCCGACTCTCTCAACCAGCTATCTGTATTTTACTCCAGGGCCTAATCCCATCCACCATGGGCTGGGCCTTCCCCATCAGCTAGACAATCTCCTGCAGGTTTGCTCTGGGCTTAACTCAACCACTGATTCTCTACAAATGTGCCCAGAGCTCAAACCCTCAACTGTCAAGTTGACATCTATGCCTATCTATGACACAGCTCATCAACTTTTCTCCTTCGTTCCTTTCCACTCCATTCTTTGTTTCACTCTAGCCCAGAAACGTGGAACCAATTGACCGTGGACGAAACCTCCAAAGTGAGAACTAAAAACTGCAATTGGACAATTGTGAACCAGAATCACCCTCCCCTTGCTCCCCTAAGCACTGGTAATGAATTCATTGATAGCATGCAGGCAAATTGCCACAGAAGGGCTGCAATGGATCCTGGGATTCTGTTTCTAGAATAAGTTGTAAGCATTAGAATAAGTTCCCAAAAGACGCCTGATTTTAATGCTTTGCAGACTACTATTTCTGTAGCAAGGACTGCAGACAATGCTCTTGACTTTTGTCTTAGTTTGAATTCTCCTAGAAGTGGATCCTAAGTACCATTGTGTATTTGATTGGCAAGAGGAACCAGTTGGGAACTGAAATGGTAAAGAAAGAATCCAGCAAGGTGCGTTAATAGTGTATCAACCAGATACAAGCACCACACCCAGGATTCTGGGTTGCCAGAGACTTGTGCAGTACTCATAGCCCCTTCCTTTCTCCCCCACCTCCCTCTCTTCTCTGTCTCTTTCACAGCAAACCTCTTCAAGCCCACATCTTTTTAGGGGTTTGACCTTTAACTAATCTTTTTTAATCACTCATCCCCTTCCATTTTTTTTATTATTATTTATTCA
Source organism: Typhlomys cinereus (assembly GCA_023101885.1). Classification (NCBI taxonomy): domain Eukaryota; kingdom Metazoa; phylum Chordata; class Mammalia; order Rodentia; family Platacanthomyidae; genus Typhlomys; species Typhlomys cinereus. The sequence continues at coordinate 2,658,364 of JALPQD010000068.1, read as the reverse complement.
ATTGTGCGTGTATGCATGTGTGCGCGTGTGTGTATGTATGTATGTATGTATGTGTGTGTGTGTAGAACCACGGACGAATTCGGGAACCACCATGGACGCCTCCACCTCCTCCTTGTTTACTCTGCCCCGGGATTCACAGGCTCCGCCCTACCAGGACCAGAAACACAGGCCGCCTCCGCTTGGAGTCTATACGTGGGGTCTAGGATCCGAACTCTATACGTGGGGTCTAGGATCCGAACTCTATACGTGGGGTCTAGGATCCGAACTCAGGACCTTCCGCCTGCAAGGCAGAGGCTTAACCCCTGAGCCACCTCTCCAGCCTCTCATCCCCTTCCATTTATGGATGTATATTATACGTGTGCAATGTACCCCTATAAATACATGTATGTACATCAGAGCATTAGTTACTTTTTCATTGCTGAGACGATTTTGAAACAACTGACTAAAGGAAGGAAGGAAAAAGGAAGGAAGGAGGGAAGGGAAGAAGGAAGGAAGGGAGGAAGGAAGGAAGGGAGGAAGGGAGGGATGAAGGAAGGAAGGAAGGAAGGAAAGAAGGAAGGAAGGAAGGAAGGAAGGAAGGAAGGAAGGAAGGAAGGAAGGAAGGAAGGATGGGAGGGAAGGAGGGAGGAAGGAAGAGAGAGGGAGGAAAGGAGGGAGGGTTTATTTTGGTTAACAGCATTTTTTATTAGAGAGAAAGAGACTTACAGAGAGAGAGAGATAGAACATAAATGATGTATGGGTGGAGGTCAGAGGACAACTTTTATTAATCAGTTCTCTCTTTACACCATATGGGCTTCTGGGAATCCAACTAAGATTGCCAGGTTTGTAAGCAAGCACCTTGTCCACTGAGCTATCTCGGTGCCCTTGGCTCACTGCTTCAAAGAAGATTCCGGTCTATCGTGGTGGGTGCAGCTGGACCATGAGTTATTACTGGTCACATCTCATCCACAGTCAGGAAGCAGAGAGTGGACAGGAAGTAGAGCCAGGTCATAAAACCTAGAAGTCTACTATCAATCAGCCACTTCCTCTAGTTGAGGGTCCAACTCCTACAAGTTCTACAACCTTCCAGAATAGTCTCACACACTAGTGACTAAGTGTCCAAATGCTTAAACGTGTGGGAGAGACAGTTCACAGTCAAACCAAGACATTCAATGAATGTCACTTAGGTGACTTCAAATTGTTCGATTTGAGTAAGTGTGTGTGTGTGTGTGTGTGTGTGTGTCAGAGGGCACTGTGTGTAGAGGCCCAGAATGACTGAGAATCGTGCTGGATTACTCTTCCTCCTTCTGGCCTTGCTCTGGGGTTTCCCAGGCTCTCTGCCTTTCAGGGTCGGAAGAACAGGTGGCCGCCATTTCTGCCTGGCATTTTCACATGGGGTCTGGCATCCAAACTCAGGTCCTTCTGCTTATGAGGCAGAGGCTTAACCCCTGAGCCATCTCTCCATGCTGATTTGGATTAAAAAAAAAAATTCACACTCTTCTCCTGACCCTCTTGGGCTTCCCCAGGGTTGCTAATGGCCAGAGTCCGTTCGTACACACAGCAGGAATATTTCTTGGTCTGCTCCGTTGTCTACCTATCTGTCTGTCACCCTCTTGCAACAATGATATCGACCAACGGTTTATTTATTAGTTACCTGTGCCAGCTTAGAACACCATGGTCTGCCAACATTCTACCCTCTTCCTTTCCCACCTAAGGCTGCTAGATGTAGAGGCTTTGGACTTGGTCCACACTCTTCCTGAGGCTTCTGTATTTCTCGCTCCTTCCTTCAACCAGGGCTCGTCCCAATAATCCAATCCCTGTTCATTCTCTTCAAAATTCATCTTTTCCTACTACCCGCTGTCAAATGCCTTTGTGCCGAGAAGCACAATCTAAGGCTAATCGCCACAAGGGTAACATATATTTCCTCCCAGAGGATGTCATGCAAACACCTAGAAAGGGAGATGGTAGACCCTCTACCCTCCCACCCCAGGTGTCGGTGTTTGGGGAGCAGAGAGGCCAACGGAAGAGATCAGGTCACTTGAGGATAAGCCGCCCCGAAGCGTGCAAAGATCATCCCTCAGGGCCCCTGGGAGTTACTGATGTTGCAAAGTCTCAGGGGCGCCACCTCCCCCTCCTTCAAGAAGCTCCGCCCTCCGCTACACAGCTCTGTTACCCAACACCCAGCCCACCGCAGCCAGCATCCCGGGCTCAGGCAGTCGGTGATCTCACCAAGGGAAGGCAATGAGTCACCAGTCTCCAAAGACCTTCTGGCCTGCAATCTGAGAAGAGGTTTAGGAGGAACAAAGGGGGGGAGCATTGTAACCAAGAACTAGCTCTTTATTGCTTTGGAGTTGTTTAAGGGGGTTTTAAAGGATTAGGGCTAAAGAAATGTTGACGGTAGACAGAGGAGAGGGTGTCAGTTGAGTAGAATAGACGCTTTTGTGTGGACGAAGAGAAGCAACGCATTAAAAACTAGTCTCCCCGGGCGGCTTGGGCAGCTCCCAGGGGAGGGAATGGCAGGGAAGGTGGATGGGAACCCCCAGGATTCCTGCCTAGGAAGTCAAGGACTATCCACGGTCCCCAGTTTTCCCTCCCACCCCCCTCCCCCAAACTCTTGACCTAAACCGTGGAAGGAAACCCACAGGAGCCTACATGAAATCAAGAATGACCAAGTCCTGAGAGACCTGAAGCGGGATGCCAGCCGCTCCCCGGAGCTAAGCAGTCAGAGCAACTTCAGGCCAGGCCTGGGAAGGCGAAGGCAGGAAGAATGGCGAGTTCAAAGCCAACCTGGGCTACTGAGCGCGTGGACGTTTAGCCTGGATAACTCAGTGGGCTCCTGTCTTAAAATAGAAAAGTAAAAAAGAGGGTGGGAGGGGTGCGTTTCAGTGACACAGCGCCTACCACACATGCAGGCCAGTCGGCTCAGTCCCCAGCCCTGCAAACCATAGTAAAACAGGCTCACAAGGTGGCTTGGAGGGTAAAGGCAGCGTCTGCAAACCTGGGGGTCTGACTTCGAGTCTTGGGAGCCCATCACATGGTAGAAGGGGAGAACCGACTTCTGAAAGTGTCCTCTGACCTCCGCCCACACATCACCGCATACATTTGCATTCTCTCTCTTAAATATATACACAGATTTTTTTAAAGGAACTCCACACACACAATGAAACGAAAAGGCATCTCATTGTGAGAGAGGCAGAGACGACCATGTTAACGTGTCTCTCCTCTTGTGTTACAGCCACTGTGGATACCAACCCCAATCCTCCCGACTGGTTGCGGGACCAAGAGGGGATTTCCAGTAATGAGCCATTTCCTCGCCACCCCCTTCCCTCCTCATCCTTCTCCCTCCCCACCTGCTGCACGAAGATAAGGGTTCTGGGCAAAAGGATGATTTATGCTCTTCTTTCAAGTGAGCAGCCTCAGAAAGCCCGAGAATACCTGCTATTTTTAGCTCTCACCAGATGTTACCCTCTGTCTTCTTCCTTCTTCCAGCAAGCCCGCCAGGCGGACTCACCTGGGGGGGGAGCTAGCAGAGCCCTGGAGATGGCAGGCTCCTTCTGTCCACTGGGGCTTGCTGGCCTTCCAACTGTCCACAGTCACCCTTCCTGATAGGTGGGGACAGCAAGATGACTTGCAAACCGGTTGGTCTAAATTTGATCCTGGAGACACATGTGAAGGTAGAAGGAGAGGATTGCCATAGAGTCATCCCCTGTCGATATGTGAACACACACACACACACGCACACACACACGCACACACGCATGCACGCACACACACACACATACGCACACGCACACACACACACGCACACACACGCACAGAATAAGAATACACAATAGAATTTCTTTAAAAGTCTGGAAAGTCTGGCTTGGGGGTTAAGACTCTGCCTCGAAAGCAGAGGGTCCTAAGTTCAGATCCCAGATCCCAGGTGTAAAAACAACAGGTGGAAATGTCAGTGGCCTGCACTTCCAGCCCTAGTGGGCAGAGCCTAGGAAATCTGGCAAAGCAAAAGTGAGGTGGAAACAATCCAGGATGATTCCCAAAGTCACCCTTGGTCCTCCACAGGGACACACAGTGCCCTCTGAGACACATACATACACACACATACACACATGCATGCATGTAAAATAAAAAAATACAATTTAAAAAAAAAGTCCATGTAGAGGGTTGGGGCCATGTCTTAGGAGGTAGAGACTGCATGCATGTAGAGGTGCTGGGTTGGATGTCCTAGCACTACATGAAGGGGGGGGGGTCCAGCGAGATGGTTCACAAGGAAGGGCCTCTCTGTGTGCCACAGAGGCCTGAACCCCCATGAGAACAGATGATACAGAGGGAGCCCCAGGACCCATTGATCCAAAGGACAGGAGAATAGGAGGGAATAGATGGGACCCACATAGGGAGGGGCGAGAGGGTGGGATGGGATGTGTGCGAGGGAAGGGAGGGAAGAAGGGAAGGGAGAATGAGGGAGGCAAGGAGCATGTATATAAAATGTAAATTTAACCAATTTATTAAAAATTAATTTTTTAAAACCTGGATGTGGTGTATACTTGTAATTCCAGCGTTAGGGAGGTGGAGGCAGGGAACGGGAGCTCTAAGCCGGGGTGACACTCAGCTTGGAGAATCCTTGCCTGGCACCAGGAGGCCTTGAATTGGACCCCCAGCCCAGCCTAAAGTGGGAGCGCAGACTTCAATCCCCCCACTGAAGAGATAGAGGCGGGAAGATCAGCATTGTCCTTGGTTACACAGCAGGGTCGAATCCAGCCTGGACCACATGAGACGCTGGACCAAAACAAAACCAACAAAAGAGCCTTAAAGAAGTGTCCATACTGTCCAGGCTCTGCTTCTACAAAGCTAGAGGACCGTTTGCATGTCTTGGTCCTTTCCCCTAACTTTTAAAGGCAAGTTACGGAAGGCTAGAGAGATGGCTCAGGGGGTTAAGTCTTTGCCTCATACGCAAAAGGACCTGAGTTCAGATCTCCACATCCCCAGATTGAATATCCCCACCGGCAGAGGCCCACACTTCTGACCCTGGAAGGCAGAGTCTGGGAAACCCCAGAGCAAAGCAATAGGAGATAAAGCAATGTGGGTGATTCCTGATGTCACTCTTAGGCCTCCACAGACACACACAGACACACACATAGACACAGACGGACACACAGACATACACATAGACACAGACGGACACACACAGACACACACACAGATACAGACAGACACACACACACACATACACATAGACACAGATAGACAGACAGACACACAGACACTCAAGTGCCCTCTTCTACACACACACATGCACACACAGACATACACATAAACAAACAAAAAGACACAGACACACACACACATACATACATATAGACACACACACACACACAAAGACACACACACATAGACACACACTCAAGTGCCCTCTTCGACACACACACACACAGACATACACATAGACACACACAGATACACACAGAGACAGACAGACACACACACACCCCGCATTGGTACATCTCTCACTCTCACTCCCGTGAGACTGAAGTTATTCCAGTCTGCTGGGAAGCTGTAGGGACTCTCCATCCCGCCTAGGAAGAGCATCAGAGTCGCTCATGAAACTTCAAAACCTCATTTCGAATAAACACCTGTTGGCCTAGGAAATCCTGGCGCTGTGGTTTGAGACCAGCTCGCAGCGTTTTTCCCCCCTCACTGTAGCGTCCCTGATGACTCCCGACTGATTGACAGACCAAGGGACACAGATCTCCCCGCTGGAGTCTCCCATACAAAGGGAAGCGGATGTCTCCAGCTATTATCTCATTATCAGGCTCACTTGAGCACCCCCAATTACCAGAGAGGACGAAGCTTGACAGTGAGAAGAAACCACAGCCTCTCCTCTGGGCCCCGTTTTCTCCCAGGACCTTGGGGGAAGACTTCAAAACGCATCGGCCAGCGCCAGAGACAGCAGTGTCTATTCAGACTCGGCTCGGTTTATGTGCTGCGGCGAGAGCTTTACAAGCAGAAGTCAGGCAAGAGGGTTCGGGGGGAAAACTTGGCAGAAGAGGACTTGTCTAGCCTGTGCAAAGCCCTGTGTTTGAGTCCCAGCACAGAGAAAGATGAAGAGGAAGAAGAGGAGGAGGAGGAGCAGGATGAGAAAGCGTGAAAGAAAAAGGAAGAGGAGGAAAAACAGAAAAGAAGAAAGAAGACAAAGAGGAGGAGGAAGAGGAAGACAGGGTGAAAGAAGAGGAGGAGGAAGGAGAGGACGAGAAGCTAAAAGTAGAGGAAGAGGAAGAGGAGGTCGTAAGGACAGACAGGAGGAAGGCAAGGAGACATTGAGAAAGATGAACAGCTTGCTATAGGACGCAAACGAGTACCCTCCTCTCTGCGCTCTTTTCTACATGTAATTCCCTGGAAACAAATCAAGAAAAGTGGTCAGCGCCTATATCTGAGGCGGCGGAGCGGGACTAGAAGGAGCCGATCGCCGGGGGCTGGGTCGTCTTAAAGAACAAGCTACAGGGTTGAGAATGGAATGCACAGGGCATGCTCTTGGGCACCGTGGTAGGGCACGTGGTGGTCAAGCCTCAAGAGTTCCGTCCACGGCTCTCCTCCTGGCCTGGGCTGCTTGTTTCAGAGCTATAGGCCGTTCACGAATGTGCTGGTCTTGGGAAGAAAGCTGGAGAGAGAATGGTGGGGGTGACTGGGAGAGATGACCAGAGCCCTCGCTGGTAAGGCCTGCGAGCTAGAAGAAGCGTTTGCCCTGTGATCTGTGCGGGGGAAAGCTCTGGAGGAGTCAACATCTGACCAGCTTCTTTTTTTTTTTTTTTTTTAACTTTATTTATTTTGCATATGTATGTGTGTATCAGAGGACACTGTGTGTCCCTGTGGGGGACCAAGGGTGACTTTGGGCATCATCCTGGGTTGCTTCGACCTCCTCCTTGTTTCACTTTGAGATTTCCTGGTCTCCGCCCACCAGAAGTGCAGGCTGCCCCCGTTTCCACCTGGCATTTGTTTTTGCATGGGTCCTGAGAACCGAACTCAGGACCTTCTGCTTTTGACACAGTCTTAATCCCTGAGCCATCTGTCCAGCCCCAACTTCTTTTTTTATGTTGAGTTTTTATTGGTGAATCTAAGAATGAATTTATAATAGCCAAAGCATAAGTGAATTTAACATATTGAAAGTTTTGTAGGATCTGTCCAGAAAAGATTATATACTGTACAAATTATTCAATACAAAGTCATTTTTTTTAGTGTCTTTTTTTAGTGTCTGAGAAGACTCCTATTCAGCTCGTTTCTCCTCCTGAGGTGGCTCATACTAAGCAAGCTTTTAGGCTTTATTTACCTATTTTGCGTGTGTGTGTGTGTGTGTGTGTGTGTGTGTGTGTGTCAGAGAGCACTGTGTGTCCTTGCGGAGGCCCAAGGGTGATTTCAGGAATCATCCTGAATTACTTCTACCTTCTTTTTGCTTCACTCTGGGATTTTCCAGGCTCTCCCCTCCAGGGTCGGGGTGCAGGTCACTATTGGTTTCTGCCTGGCGTTTTTATGTGGGACCTGGGATCTGAACTCAGGACCTTCTGCTTGCGAGATAGAATCTTAACCCCTAAGCCATCTGTCCAGCCTTCCTGAGCAAGCTTTGCTTTCGAGTCTTTTTCTTTCTTCTTCTTCTTCTTCTTCTACAGTAGCTTCATAGTTCTCTTTCATTTCTGTCAATTCTAGATGAAACAGCTCTATTTCTGGATTTTCTGGGGTCGCAGCTCCTAAACGATGCTCTGAACAGTCCCAAGCACGAACGAGTAGGCTTCTCTGCTTCTTCATACAAGGCTACCAACACTTCGCCGGTGTGTCCAGCATCCCGGGCTTCTCCAAGTACTTCAAGAACTGCTCGAGTGTCCAGTCAGCAGCTTTGTTTGTGGTGGCCACAGTGACAGCCGCTGAAGGGCAGCTGGCTCTGGAGACACTGGCTGGGGGCTCAAAGCACCACTGCTCATGCGCCCTGATCTGCTTCTTAAAAATCATTGGCTGGTGAGATGGCTCAGTAGCCAAAGCTTTTGCCTTGAAAGCAAAGGAACCTGAGTTCGAATTCCAGAGACCAAGAAAATACTAGGTAGAATTGGTGGCAGCCTATAGTTTGGGCCCTGGAAGGCGGAGCCTGGGAAACCGGGAGTAAAGCAATAAGGAGGTAGAGCAATCCAGGATGATTCCTGATGTCACCTTTGGACCTCACAGGCATGCACACTCGAGCGCCCTTTGGTACATGAAGAAAGACAGAGAGAGAGAGAGAGAGAGAGAAAAGGAATACACCATGAATATGCATCATACATATACATGTACATACATTACATATACAAGCGCTTCATAAACATACCTCATACATGCTCACATACATTACACACACACAGTTATGTACATCACACATGAATCATATACATATGTCATACATACACATCAAACATGTGCACACTTCATGCACACATTCATGTACATATATATGCTCATGCATCATACACACTTGTCGTGCATCATGCACGCACACACCACACACACAGATTAAAACAGAACTCTCAAGTGCATAGGACATTGGTTTTGGAGCCCAGCCCAGCCCAGCAGCGGAGGCAAGCAGGCTCCATCTACAGCTCAAACAGCGAAGAGACAACACTGGAGTCTTCCCAACTTAGACTCTCAGAAGAGGGCACTGATGCTTCAACAGGGCTCTGAGTGAGAATCCTGCCCTATCAGGGCTGGTGTATTTCTGAGGGGAACCAATGAGGCTCATTTATCAATAGCCAAACGACGTGCCCATGTAGACCCAGCTTTAGCCACAGGAAGAAGTCCTGAGCTGCCGGAAGTAGATTCCCCAGGACCACACTCCGCCATCATTAGGATGAGAACCCCACCTTTGAGATAAGACCCCCCACTGTTGGGACGAGGCCTCTGCCCCCACAAACACGAAGGAACAACAACATGTTTCTAGTCTCAGCCCAGAAAGGTCCACGTGTTGCAACCTGCAAATGTGCCCAACAGAGGCTCAAAAACACTTCAAACACTGTGAATTTTTTATGATTTTTTTTGTAACTCAAGTGTACAATTCTTAAAAAAAATAGCTTATCTACTTGAGAGGGAAGAGAAAGAGAACATATGCACACCATGGGGCACAGGTGAGGGACAAATAACTCTCAGAAGCCACTTCTCTCCTCTCACCATGTGGGCTTCTGGGGATGGAACTCAGACCACCAGATTTGCAAACTTCTCCTTAGCTACCAAACTAGCACCCAGCAGCACCCAGAATAACAACTTTCCTTACCCCTTGTCAATAACCGGATGCTCTGCCGGCCGTTGGATACTCAGAACCTTGCTGGAAGCTTGAAGCCCTAGATCTCCATGAAGTTTATTCTCCATGGCTTTATTAAATCGTCTAAATGACAGCCTGCTTCCGGTCCTCGGATCGGCAATGTGGTCAGCAGAGTAGACCAGTGGGATGACGTCAAGCTGATCGGCAGCTCTCCAGCCAACATTGTAGCAAAGAGCAGGAGACACTGTAGCAAAGGGGACTACAGGGAAAGATGCATATCAGTGCATCAGTGGATGCATATCAGCCGGGTCTGGACCATACCACTCTGAGCACACCCTGCCTCATTTAAACATTCAGGTATCTCTCTCCATCTTTACCCACCTGTCCAGAGAATAGTCTCTCCCACTTTACCAATTATGCAATCAAGACAGTCTCCTATAGGTTTACCCAGATGCCTGTCCCAACCAGACAATTTCCCATGGGTGTACCCAGAGATCCGCCTCCTGAGTGATATTTGAGACCAACTAGCACAACCTCCCTTATGCTATTTTGAATATTTAACACAAGGAAAGTGCTGTGTTAATAAGTGTTGTACTGCGTTGTTCAGGGCTAATGGCAAGAAAAGGGTGCAGTGAGGCAGGATAGGAAGAGAGTAAGAAGTGTGGGGGCTCTGGAGAAAGATGTGTCAAAGAGAACAGACCGTTCATCCTGGGTCTGGCTCGTTTGTCCTGACAAAGTCAGGAAGCTTCAGGTACCACTGATACTGCATCTGTCCACGGAAACCATCATGGTCTCCTTGTGACATCTTGCCAGAGCTTCATGAACGGTGCTTGCTTACCTGGGGCCAAATGATGAATAACCTTGAGTTTCTAGAACTCCCCTCCTATTGGTAAACCCACTCACAAACCAACTCTGACACTTTGTTTACAGAAGAACATTCTGTAAGTCTCTTGCAGTTCCCCTGTGTGTTGCTGATAAATTCATGACCAAATGGCTTAAGAAAACAAGGGGTTTTATTTTGGCTTATGAATGTCCAGATTGTCTAGTTACAGCTCTTTTTGTCCAGCCCATTCCATTAGCATGGGCCAAAGGAACTGGTCGTGCCATATCCACATATCCCCAGTACTGCTGAGAAAGGGATAATCCCTACTTGCCAGACCAGCATGTCTGACCAAGTACGTAGAAGAATGCCAACTTCCTCAACCACTTTCATCCGTCTTGTTCATCTACCCAGGGACTAGTCTGTCCACCATGAGCTGTGCCTTCTCCATCAACTAGACAATCTCTTCCAGGTCTAACTTAACCATGATTCTTTACAAAATGTGCTCAGAGCTCGAACCCCAGCAGTCAAGCTGACACCTGTATTTGACTATGACAATCTTAACCCTGCCGTACCTACATCTCTCAGTGATGTGATTAAAAAAGGGAGAGTTCTTAGCAACCCTTCAGGATGCAACTTGAGAGCCTCCAAAAACATATAGAACAGAGGATGGTTCAGGGGTTAAAACCTTTGCCTTGAAAGTAAAAAGACCCAAGTTCAGATCCCTAGATCCCACATAAAAATGCTGGGTAAATATGGTGTAATTCCAACCCTGGAAAGTAGAAACTGGAAACCCCAGAGCAAAGCAATAGGAAGGTAGAACAATTCAGAATTCTGATGTCACCTTTGGGCCTCCACAGGTATACACACTCAAGTGTCCAGTTGTACACATGTCCCTGCACACATGTCTACCTACATGTGACATACACATGCATACACACATACACACATACACACACACTGGCACCCCAAAACACCCTTTCAGCCTGACCACCATCTTCCAGTAATTCCCCAAAATGACAAGCAGAAAGGCAAAGAGGAGAGACACCAAGATCTTGCTCCCTACACCCATGTAGGAAACCTGGAGTTGTTCCTTTGGCCACATACTTGTGGCTCTACAGAAGGGTGGTACTGCAGACATCAAGGGAAAGACGCTATTCAATGAAGAATGCCCCGGAGCTGTGACCCAGGCAATACTAGGGGTCTACCGTGTTATCCAGTGAGTTGCTGACATTGGGGTAAGCCAGCAAGCTAGAGGTGAGATCCTTCTACCAAGAGAATTAACACACAGAACGTGTGCACTAAGCAGATGAATCATTCAATGAGCCAAGATGGCTTCCTGAAAAGGGGGGAGGGGGATAGAGAGTGATCTGGAATAGAAGGCAGCCAAAGAGAAGGGATCCCGCCTTCAGCTGAAGCGCCAGGCTCCTCTGTCCACAGAACCTTCTGAGAACCAATGAGCTGCAGGAGCCAATTCGCTGTGAATTCGTGGCCTAATGGATATAAAAATAAGTAAATAAAAAGCTTAGACTATGCTAAAAAAAAAAAAAAATCTAGGGCTGGTGACATGGCTCCGTGGGTAAAGGTACCTGTGTACAAATCTGGTGACCTGGGTTCGATCTTCAGAAGCCCACATGGTAGAAAGAGAGTGTCATGGTTGGGCACAGGTATCAACTTGACTGTTGAAGGTTTGAGCTCTGGGCACATGTGTAGAGAATTAGTAGTTGAGTTAAGCCCAGAGCAAACCTGCAGGAGATTGGCTGGCTGATGGGGAAGGCCCAGCCCATGGTGGGTGGGACTAGGCCCCAAAGAGGTGAATAAAATACTGAGAGCTGGTTGAGGAAGTCGGCCAGGAGGTAGAAGGAAAAGAACAGAGTTCCAAAAGTCATCTTCTGTCCTACACGTGCCTTTTCTCTCTCTTTCTAAAAAATAAATTTCTAAAATACATTCTATTTGCGCATGAATTGTGAATTTTTAACTATTAGTTAAAAATAAATAAAGCACGTCCCATAGCAAATGTTTTCTGAGAAAGAAAAAGAAACACATCTCTCTGATGCGAGCCATCCTGTCTCCTCCTGCCCTTCCCCCCTCTTTTCTTTTCTCCCTCCCTTACCTCTTATTCTGTTGTGAGCACTACGAACCCCAGTGGGGCTGAGAGGTCATGCTTGGAAATAATCCTAATAGTTTATAAAAGCTTAAGTAGGACTGACGACAGAACTGGGTTGGTAGAATGCTTGCTCAGCGTGCACGAAGCCAGGAGGATCTGAGGTTCAAGACCAAACTCCACTCCACAAGTGCTTGGCCATCCTGACTCCAGGAGCTTTGTCTCAAAGAATGCAGTCTGAAGTAGAGGGCCCGCAGAGATGGCTCAGTGGATAAGGTGCCTGCTGCCAAACCTGGGGACCTGAGTTGGATCCCCAGAGCCCCACATGGTGCATTTACTCTCTCTCCGACAAAGCCCTGGAAGCTGGTTGATGAGAAATGAGAGCATCTTTTGTTGGGAATGGGGTGGGGGTTGTGGGAACTGCAGGTGGAGGAGCCGGGAGACCAGTGGAGGCAGAGGGGGAGCACGGGCGCCTTCTCTCCGCTGGTGGCCGCTCCCCATGGAGGGTCTGGGCGGGGCGCTCCTCCCCAGGGCACCGGCTGCCAGACTCCCTCCCCCGTGCCGCGGGGCCAAGCCCCCGGGGACCACGGGGCAGAAGGAATTCAAAGGCGCCTTGTCAAGTACAGGTGTGTGCATTCCAGGCCGCCTCCCCGCCAGCTCGCGGGGCCGTTGTCCCAAGGCGTCATGCAAAAAGAAGCCGGCCTTGTCTCCGCCAACCCGGGCTTCCCGCCCGCCTGGCTCCGCGGGCTCCGCGCGCCGCGCCCGGCTCCTCCCTCTGCTGTGCTGCGGTGGCGGAGCGGAGATCGGCGGCGACTCGCGTCGGAAGGTTGACATGCAGCATCTAGCAAAGCCCGGGGTCGGGGAGAGGGGGAGAACCCCCAGCTCACGCATTCCCTAGGCGCCGATCACCTCCAACCCGACGACCTCCCCCAAGAGCGGCTACAACTGGGATGCTGCGCGCGGGGCCCCGGGACCGCGCCGTAGGAAGAGGAGTTCCGCTTGTGGGCTCTAGTCGGCGCGATTCCCGCCGAGGCCCCCGGGGCGGGGTCGCCGGGCGCGCGGGGGCGTGGGAAGCGCCCGAGACACAGCCTGGCACCTTGTTCTTTTCCCTGTCGGTCAAGTTCCCACCCGAGTGCAGCTGCAACTGGGGGGCATCCCAGCAGGGCAGGAAGCTGTGATCCGAGATCAGAGCGCCGCATGGATGTGTAAAAAAGCATTTCCCTTCCATCAAAAAAACAGCTCCGACTTGGCTCAGCCCAGAGAATTGCGTGGTGTTTTGTTTTTGTTTTTGTTTTTACTATTCTTTTAGAGTTTCATACATGGATATAATGAATCTTTGCTATTTCCACACCTTAACCCCCAATGCCACTCCCCTGCTCGTTACAACCTTCCCTGCCAGTCTCCCTCGTGTTTTCCTGTCTTTTTCCATTGTGGCCCCCGTTTCATCTGGATTGCCTTGGTGACGTGTCCTGAGCACTTGCATGAATCACCCAGCAGTGGGTGGACCGCTGGGAAAGCATCTTCCCTTCCCACCATCAAGCAAGGAGAAGTGTTTCCGAGAATGACGCTGAGGTTTGCACCGCCACAACCCAGCAGGGCGCTTAAGTTTAGCAGAAGGTGGGAGAGGGAAAGAAATCTGTCCAAGTTGAAAGAGGTTTCCCTAGGAGCCAGGTCTGGATGCAAGGTTTCTTGGGAGATTGGAGTGGTGAATTCAGACAACAGCATAAGGAAGTAGAAAAGTTTATTTGGAGAACACCACTCATTTCAGGTGGCACGCCGCAGTCCACACTGAAAACACAAAGGGATTACAAAACACACCTCCCAGGGCTGGGAGTAACTCGGTTGATAAAGTGCTTACCTAGCACTTGGGAGGCCCTGGGCTTGTGCCCCAGCACCGCCTAAAGAGAGCTTGGTATGTGTGTGCTTGTAATCCCGGAACTCAGGAGACCCGAGGAAGGAAAATCAGGAACTCAAGACAAACTCATGCAGGTTCCAGAGCAATGCGGATAATGTGAGCTCCTGCATGAGAAAAATTAGGGTGTTTTTTTATCTTTTACATTTAATTGTGTGTGTGTGTGTGTGAGAGAGAGAGAGAGAGAGAGAGGACCAAGGGTGACTTTGGGAATCATCCCAAATTGTTTCTACCTCCTTCTTGCTTCACTCTGGGATTTCCTAGGCTCTGCCCACCAGGGCTGGAAGTGCAGGCTGCTGCCATTTCTGTCTGGCGTTTTTCCATAGGACCTGGGATCTGAACTCAGACCTTCAGCTACTGAGGCACAGTCTTAATCCCTGAGTCATCTCTCCAGCCCTAAATTGATTTTTAAAGTAATAGAGTTCAAAGTTTTCTCTTTCAGTAAGAGCAGCTCCAATAAGCAAACCGCCAACACGCTCCCGGGCCCCCCCCCCCCCCCGTTCTCCGCCTCCTGGCCCTTGTATGCAATGCCTCTGTGCCCTTGGGGTTCTGCCAGCAAAGAGCCCACAACCAGACTGCTCCTGATGGCCGCATGCTTTATCACAAACAAGGAACCAGTCCTAAGGCAGATACGCAACGATGGAAACAAAATCAGGACATTGAGTTCATGTCCTTAGGGTCAGGTCTATATTAATTTTAAAAATAAATACTTAAAATGTTTTAAAAGACCAAGAAATAAGTATAAGATAAATACGCAGGGAATCACCCTGGATTTCTTCTTCCCGTTTGCTTTGCTCTGGGGTTTCCTAGGTTCCATCTTCTAGGATCAGAAGTACAGGCTGCCACCATTTCTGCCCGACTTTTTTTTACATGGGATCTGGGATCTGAACTCACGACCTTCTGCTTGCAAGGCAGAGGCTTAGCCCCTGAGTTACCTCTCCTACCCAACTATCTTTTTTTAAAAAATATTTTATTTATTTGTTCGTTGGTTTATCGTGTGTGTGTATCAGAGAGCACTTGTGTCCCTATGGAGGACCAAAGGTGACTTCGGACAATCATTCTGTTGCTTCTACCTCCTTCTTGCTTTGCTCTAAGATTTCCCAGGCTCCACCCACCGGGACATAGAAGTGCAGACTTGCCGTTCCCACCTGGCGTTTCTACATGGGCCCTGGGAATCCGAACTCAGGACTCCTGCTTGCGAGGCAGAGTTTTAACTCCTGAGCCATCTCTCCTATCCCCACTATCATTTTTAAGTGAATAGTTTATTCGAGAACCTCTGCCCCTACTGGCCGTCAGCGCCGGGGTCTGATCCTTGCTAGGTAAGCGCTCTGCCGTTCTGAATCTCCAGCTGAGATCTTGTGAATCAGGCCTCCCATGAATTCCAGCTCTGTCTGGGCCTGTGAGGAAAATGTGGAGTATTTCTTTCTTCCACCTTCTTCACAAGGAGCTAAGCTCTTCCGTCCCTAGACCCAGAGTCTAGAAAGTCACCCAGTTAAAGATGACAGGTAGAGAGCCGTGTGGGCGGGACAGGCACCTGAAAGCAGAGGCAGAGGGATGACAAGGTTCAGGATAACCTGGGCCACCTCGCCAGGGCCTGTCTCTAAACAAGCAAGCAAACAAAAGCCAATAGTAGGTGAAGCTGGGCGCCTGGGCACCTCGCCAGAGCCTGTCTCTAAACAAGCAAGCAAACAAAAGCCAATAGTAGGTGAAGCTGGCGCAGTGGGGGCTCATCTGTGACCCCCACATTCAGCAGTCCGAGGCGGGGGGTTGCTGAACGCTCAAGACCTGTCCGTTCCACGCAGTGAGTTTCAGGCTGATCAGTGTTACAGAGGAAGGAAGGGGAAGGAAGGAAGAGAGAGAGAACACTGGAATCAGGACATGGGGGGAGGAGGTGAATGCAGGAGGATCCGTGGGGTTTTCTCATCAGCTCATCTTGCTGATTTGGTAAACTCCATGTTCAGTGAGCAACACTGCCTCAAAAATAAGGTCTGGAGGGTGGGGAGAGAGCTTAGGGTGAAAGCCTTTGCCTCGAGAGAAAAAAGACCTGGGTTCGGATCCCCAGATCCCATGAAACAAACAAACAAAAATGCCTGGCAGATGTGGTAGTGGCCTGTGTGCTGGCCCTGGATGCCAGAGCCTGGGAAACCTCAGAGCAAAGCGATCCAGGATGGTTCCCCACGTCACCCTTGGGCTTCCACAGACACACACGCTCAGGTGCCCTCTTGTATACAAATAAGGTGGAGAGCGATTGAGGAAACGCTGAACGTCAGCCTCTGCGTCACACACATGAATGTGCCATGTATGAGAGACAGACAATGAGAGGTGAGAGAGAGAGAGCTGCAGCTTTAGGGAGGGGGGAGACTTGAGCAGAGGGTCCTGCTCATTTCTGTTCTTTTAATTATTATTTGTGTGTGTGTGTGTGTGTGTGTGTGTGTGTGCGCGCGCGCGTGTGTGCATTAGAGAGCATCATGTGTCCCTGTGGAGGACCAAGAGTGACTTCAGGAATCATCCTGTATTGCTTCTACTTACTTTTCTTGCTTTGCTCTGGGATTTCCCAGGCTCTGCCCACCAGGGCTGGAAGTGCAGGCCACTGCCTTTTCTGCCTGGGGTTTTTAACTTGGGACCTGGGATCTGAACTCAGGACCTTCTGTTTGCGAGACAGAGTCCTAACCCCTGCGCCATCTCTCCAGCCCTCGTTTCTGTTCTTTTGAGATAAAGTCTCACTGTGCAGCTCAAGGTGGCTTCGAATGTGGGATCACTGAGTCTTTGCCACCAGGCTAGAGAACCCGTTGTTTTGGGGGTACAGGGTGCGGGTGCATGCACTATAAGATGATCCCTACCAAGATAACTGCATCCATCACCTGAGCTCATTGCCTGGTGGTGTTCTGAGAACAAACCACCCTCTATCTGCTCCCAGCTCCCTGGAAGCGCGCAACGCATTATTACACACCGTTGTTATCACACTACCAAATTACAGTTGCAGAACGTATCACGACTAAGTCTTTATACCCTTTCACCTACATCCCCTTCAAAAAGACACAAAAAGTCTCAAGAAACATTCTCTGACACAGTGTTCAGTGTAGAGTGATTACCCAGCATGCTCCAGTTCCTGAGTTCAGTCCCTGGCATTCTTAAAATCAACAAATTAACTGATTAATTCAAATTAAGAGGCCTGCTTTGCTTTGAGTACTTGAAGTTCCAACTTGGTTCCCCTCAACAGGGCCCCACACTCCACATTCAACAAATGTGCGCGTCTGTAATTCCTGAACTCAGGAGGTACAGGCAAGGTCCAGAATAGCCTTAGCGATGTCACTAGATGGAGTCTCAGAAAACAGAAAGGTTGGCAATAGAGCGGATAGAGCGGTGAACATCTGTGATGGCAGCACAGAGACAGGAAACAGGAGAAACGGCTGGAAGGTCACCAGCTAGACAGCTGATGTGGAGTACGTGGAGTGGTGACAGAACAAGAGAGACCCAGCCCCGCCAAGGCAGAAGGAGAGACCCTCACGTTAGCATAAAAACAACAAAACCAAACAGAATAAAACCTTAATTGGCGAGATCACTCAGTGGGCAAGAGGCCTGCTTGCAAACTGCGAACTCGGCAACCTAAGAGGAAGCCATGTGGGGAAAGAAGATTGACTTCGAAAGTTGTCCTCTAAGCTTCCACCCACATGTGTGTTACGCATGCATTCTCTCTCTTAAATACATAAATAAGGTCTTAAAATATATTATTTTTTAGAAAAAAAAAACAGGCAAACAAGGCTGTGTGTGTAGCTCAGTGGTAGAATGGCGGCTTAGCATGGCCGAGCTTGCTGGGAAGGAAGGAAGAAGGAAGGGAGGGAGGGAGGAGGGAGGGAGGAAGGAAGAGAAAGAAAAGAAAGACTGAAGAAACAGAAAAAGAAGAGAGAAAGACAGAGAAAAGGAGGGGGAGAAAAAGAGAGGGGGAAGGAGAAAGTAAGTAAGGGAGAAAAGAGAAGGGAAGAAAGGAAGAAAAAGAAAAGGGAAGGCTCTGGGTGTAGCTCAGTGGTAGAATGGCAGCAGCATAGCTGAACTTTTTGGGAAAGAAGGAAGGAAGGAAGGAAGGAA
>JALPQD010000068.1:2563156-2635135 GCA_023101885.1 Typhlomys cinereus | reverse complement strand
GATTCGAACTCAGATCATCCGGGTTTGCCCTGCAAGAACCTTTACCTGATAAGCTCACTGGTCCTCCTACTTTTTTTTTTTTTTTTTTGAGACAAGGTCTCATGTAGCCTAGGATGCCCTCAGACTTGTTATGTAGCTGAGGCTATCCCTGACTTTCCAATCCTGCTTTTTATAGGCATGTGCCGCCACCCGGGCTCAGGAGCGACACCGTTCCTATCTGCAAGGATGGAAAGCTGGCATTGAAGGAAGGTCACTAGCTAGTCCAATGCCATCGTCATTCTGGGCGGTCCCTATTTCCCAGCCTGCTGTATCTGACATAGACATGTCCTTGGCCCTTTTCCACTCATGTGCAAGTTGTCATGGCAGCCGCTGCAGGTGGGGGCCAAGAGAGGGCCCCCAGAAAACCACCAAAAAGACAGGACCCTCAAACGGGGCTAGAAGAGGATTCGCTGCACCGGGTCAGGAAGAGCAAGGGAAAGGATTCCGTGGCGAGCCAAGACGGGCACAGAGTTCTTGTCTGAGCAGGGGCTCCAGGCAGCAAGCAAGCAGAAACATTTCCCCATAGGCCAGGTGACTGGGAGGAGGGCAAAGGCGTCTGCGGGCAGAACTGGAGCCCTGAGTTCGAGCCCCAGAGCCCGTGTAGTGGCCATGTCCTCTGACCCCATACTCATTGTGGTACATTTGTGTGCGACAGTCGTATGCCTGAACACACTCTTTTCGATTACAGACAAATTTTCTTTTAAATATCCTAACGGATGACTCATAACCATAAGACCAACTGAAAATATAGCCAGAAATATGCAGCATGCCAGGTGGTGGGGCACGCCTATAACTTCAGCTATATAGCAAGATTGGTTCTAAAAGAAAAAAGAGAGAGGGTGTCCTTCCTATGAAAGAAATATCCATAAAACCGCCTATATGGTGATGTATTTAATTTTTCTTCTGGCATAAGCCTTTAATCTTGGTGATCAGTAACATTTCTGTTTTATGGCACAGTGATATTTTTGCAGTTATGCATGAACCTGTACCCTAGACTTTATTATTGATCTATTTATTGTTTGTAGGGGTTCAAGACGAGGCTTTGCGCTGTAGGTCTGATTGGCATAGAACTCAGTGTGCATTTAGCTGGCCTCAAGACTCGTGGCAATCCTTCCTTCTGACACAATCTCAAAAGGCGCTGCGGTTGCAGGTCTGCGTCACCACGCCTGGCTCATGCCCGCAGCACCCTCACCTGCGCTGCCCAGTACCATCCAGACAGGACAACTGAGAAACCTAATCCTTTAGCCAGAACTCGGTTCACAAGCCTCGCCCCTGCAGAAAGGCTGGGATGCTTCGCCAAAGATGTCTAAGGTCTTTTTCAGACTTTGTTCCCTGCTTATTCTTCTATCTCTTAAGCTTTGCAATTCTGAAACTGACCTGTCTCCATAGTCACAGAGAAAATTCGAGGGGCTGGCAAGATGGCTTAGCAAGGAACAGGTTTTTGGGACACACACCTAGCAATCTGAGTTCAGTTCCCCAGAACTGAACCACATAGTTCAGAACCGACTCCACATAGTTGCTCTTGACCTCCACCTCGCACCATTGCTCACTTGTATCCACACACAGTGACAAGAATTAATTTAAAAAGAGAGAAAGAAGGAGTCACTGAGATGGCTCAGTAGGTAAAGGAGCTTGCTCACACACCTACTGACCTGAGTTCAATTCCCGGAAGCCCACACGGTGAAAGTTGTTCTCTAACCTCCACCCATGCACTATGGCATACGTGCAATGTTTTCTTCTTCTTCTTCTCTCTCTCTCTCTCAAATAAATAAATAAATGCAGAGACCTGCATAATGACTGACATACCAACATGCCCCCTATCAATGAGATTATCAAGGATCTCAAGAGAGATAAGAACATGCAGTGGAAACCTTGGGGACTAGAGCTGGATGAGTGAAGGGAAATGCCCCTGTCAGTGGGGTGGCCCAAAGAGAGGCAACTTGGTATGCCACAGAGGCCCAAATCCTCACAAGAGTAGACAAGCCAGAGGGAACCCTGGGGTCCATAGAAGCAGCCAGGCGGGGTGAAAGGGAGTGGGATGGATTCATGAAGGGACAGGAGGGAGGTGGAAGGGAGGGGGGAAGGAAGTAGAGATAAGTACTTGATGTGCTTGTAAAACTAGAAAAATGAATAAATAAAAATATTTAGAGGGGCTGAGAGAGGTGGCTCAGGGGTTAAGCCTCCGCCTTGCAGGAGGAAGGTCCTGAGTTCGGATCCCAGATCCCACGTATAGACGCCCAGGAGCCTGTGAATCCCGGGGCAGAAGGAGGTGGAGGCGTCCATGGTGGTTCACGAATTCGTCCGTGGTTCTACACTCAGACACACACGCGTGCACGCACATACACACGCACAGTTGAATAAGTAATAATAATAAAAAAATTAAAAAAAATATTTAGAAAAAAAGAATGAAGAAAAAGAATATTTAGGAGAACAAAGTGAATGAATTTGTGTTGCAAAGCCATCTATCTGGGCGTCATGCCATGCCATGCCACTCGAGTACCATCCAACACTCAGGAGGCTGAGGCAGGAGGATCAAAAGTTCAAAGCCAGCCTGAGCTATACAATGAAACCCTGCTTGCAAGGAATCTTCCAGAAATAAATAAAGGGGAGGGGCACGCATCACCTCCTTTCAGCCCTTATCAAAGGGCGATTACCTCGGCTGCTGCAGACCCCAGTATGTACCAGACGCCTGATGTCCCTCATCTGGGCTGCCCAGAGCCCATGGGATTTGGGCCGGCAAGGGTTAACACCGGACGCCGTCTCTGCTGGGGGCCTGGCAGGACAGGGGCTCCCCCTGAGATGGGCCCAGATGCTGCCATGCTTTGCTAATGACAATCTCGCAAGCCCAGAGGCTCTGAGTAGATTTGACATAATCAGCTCACAGCCTCTTTCACGAACGGGCCATTTTCACATCTTTTCCATGCAATCGGACAAGCGGAAAAATAATTAATGTTACCTCAGCCCAACAATGACCCTGGCTGCGATTCGGAACAAGGCATGTTGCATAAGCTGCCCTTTAATTGGGGGCTGGGGGCAGACCCCACATATCCCTGTATGGCTTCTGCCTTCCCCGCCAAGGATGATTAAGACTTTGTGAAGATGGAGGCCCAGCCTGGCTGCCCGCGCGGACTTCAGGTTCAGGTTCAAAGAGCTTCCGTGAAAGAATTCTCTTCACATATTTGGCAAGCACAGGCCTGTTATGCCTGTCGGAAAATTCCAGAATGTATCATGGATTGTCCCCATTTTATTGATAAAAATGTGACATCCTCTTTGTGGAAGACACAAATTAGGATCGACCATAATTTTTCGATACATTCTTTGTCTTTCTCTTGAAAAAAGAAAATATATTTTTTTTTTGGCATGCATGCATGTGTGTGTGTGTGTGTGTGTGTGTGTGTGTGTGTGTATCAGAGGGTACATGTGTCTCTGTGGAGGACTAAGGGTGACTTCTGTAATCATCCTGGATTGTTTGTACCTCCTTTTTGCTTTGCTCTACGATTTCCCAGATTCCACCTTCCAGGGCGGGAAGTACAGGCTGCCGCCATTTCTGCCGGCATTTTTATGTGAGATCCAGACTCAAGTCCTTCTGCATTTAAAGCAGAGTCTTGACCCCTGAGCCATCTCTCCAGACATTTGTTTTTAAAATAAAAGTCTATATGACCACTGGCGCTGTTGCTGTGAATCAAAAGAATGGTGTAGTCACTTTGACAAACGATGTACAAGGTGCTCATAGCACCTTTTAGAATAGGGGGCGTAAGAGCCTGCGGGCCGGAGGGGCGCTGCCTGACTAGTGTCCTGTGGTCATGACGGGGCTCTTGTATCCAGGAACGATGTCCACCTCCACTGGACCTGCCCAATCGCTGGCCTACAATACAATTCTTACAAAAAAGAAATTCTTGGGACCAGAAGTACTTTGGGATGTTTCGGTATTTGCACGTGCATAACAAGGTACCTCGAGAATGGCACCCGAGTTAAATAGGAAATGCACTTGTGACTCCTCTACGCTGCAGCGCTTCTTCAGTGTACTGCGCTTTGACCGGGACCTGTCCACCAGGTCAGAGGCGGGAGTTTCCGTGTGCGTCGTCTCGCTAGCACTAGGAAAGGCTGTGCATTTTCACATGGAAGACACTCAGCCTCAGACAGCTACAGTGCTGGAGACACCGTGATACTGACAGAAGAAAGACACTCCTCACGGATGGACCAGAACAGCGTCCACACAGCGGCCCATGCAAACTCCGCGGAGGACTTCCCACAAAGGAGCAAAAGAGGCTGGCTGGTGGAAAGCTTATCTCTTCAACAGCAGGAGGCAAGAAAGGGACCTTTGTTCTTCGTTCATTCGTTTTAGAGATAGTATTGCTAGCTCCCCCAGGCTGACCTTGAACTCGTGGAGACCCTTCTGCGAGCCCTCCAGAGTGCTAGGACTACAGGGTGAGCCACTATGCTCAGCTGGAACCTTGATCCAAATCTCACATTATCTATGCGACACTCCTTCCCCACATGAACATGCATACCCACATACAAGTAAAAACAAATAAATAAAATCCTAATAAAAAGAACTTTCTAAGCTTGATCATCAGGAAGGGAATTCAATTACATAAATATATGATATGTATACATAACAGTATATGGTGCATAATATATACACACATGATACTTTATGCAATGCCTGTATACATACATGACGCATACATGCTTATATGTGTATGTGCTATCTATACACATGCATGGCATATACACATGTGTGATATGTATGGCATATACACACGTGTGATACACACATGTATGTGATGTGTATACTCACACATATATGCATATATGATATATGCATAGATAGTATATGCAAATGCACATGTGTGATGTGTGTGTGGATCATAGGCCTCGATATCAGATCTAAAACTGTAAAGTTTTACAAGAAAGCAAATCGAATCTCCATAGCATAGGATTAGATGAAGAAAGACCAGGACGGCGTGAGGCCAAGAGGAACACCAGTGAACCAATGGCTTCATCTCCCTCAAAGTTAAGGAAATCTTTAGGTCTAGCACAGGCACTGGTAAGAGGAAGAACAGGGGAGGGCCTGTGGGCCCAGAGGTGGCTGTGATCCTAGTTGCTTATGCTCAGAGGTCAGCCTGTGACCTCAGCTACTTAGTAGGCCGAGGGAGAAGGCTCCGGTTCAAGGCCTGTCTGGGTGACTCGCTGAGACCCTGTTTCAAAATCAAGTAAAAACAACAAAAAGCTATGTTGGGAAGCGCTGGCGAGGCGGCGAGGCGAGGCGGGTGAGGCTCGTGGGAACAAACCCGACCCAAGTACCATCCCCGGGGAAGGTGTGAGGAGAGGACTGACTTCCGAAAGCTGTCCTCTGACCTCCGGATGAGTTCTCGTCTCTCCCCAGGGCTGGAAACAATAATAAAACAAAGAGGAAAAAAAGTGGTTTTGAGTTTTCTGAGACAGGGCCTGGCTACGTAGACCTGCACAGACCTCAGGAGGTACTGCCTCTGCCCCCCAAGTGCCGAGGTTTACCTTGGGGTACAACCCGCACCCCACCAGCTACTTGGTCTTATAAAGCTCAGTGATATGATGTCTTGGGTGGTCCTTTGTCAGGACTAAGTTCTGCAACTATCATTGCAGAAACACACATGTGCCCATAGTGACAGTCTCGGTTGGGCCTGTTCTTCAGAGGGAGAAATGAAATGTGTTCTGCTTCCCATTTATCCATGCCCTGCCTTCCTCTCCTCCCCTTCCCCCCACCCCGCACGCTTTCCTCTCAGTTCCGTCCCTTGGAACTAAGTGGCATCTGGTGGGGGCAGGGGCATCCGGTCTTTTGCCATCTGCAAGGTGTCCACTTGACAACCCACACGAGTGAGTCTATAGATGTGTTAAGTCTCATAATGCCAATGGAAGGAAGTTGGTGATCTCGCGTGGAGCTGCTTGGGCAGTTGCGGAGAGGACGACCCAGGCGGTGTGTCTGGACCACGACACTTCGCAGGAAGCACCCAGACATTTCCAGGGGGAGAAGATGAAACTCATCCGGTTGCCACAGAGGCCTGAACCCCTACAAGAACCCTGGGTCCCATAGAAGCAGAGGGGAAAGGGGATAGAAAGGGAGGGAGGGAGGGATAAGTACTCAATATGCTTACAAAAAATAGGGAAACGAAAATTATTAAAAAAGAAAAGACATTCTCCTGTTGTCTCGCCCCAGCAAACTCAACATGCTCAGTCGCAGATACTGTGACTGACCTTTCAAGGAGAAATCAAGTCGACGCCATCCCATAAGAAGGGACATGCAAGGGGCTGGGAGGGGAAGGGAAGTTTGGGTGAAGTGTCTCCTGCGTCAGGATTGAATGCTATGGGGAACCGCAGTACCCCAATCAGGCAGGACCACGCCGCGGCCCTAGGGTTCTTCATGTTAATCATCCAGACGGGGATAAGATTACCTGTTCCGCAGCGGAGAACAGACAGAATATAGCAGCCGATGCGCATATAATTCGAATCAGAAAGGCTAGGGTGGGAGAGCCACCCTTCCCAGCCCTGGAGCCCACCTCAATCTGCATATATGTGAGCAGAGATCTCTCCTCCTCCGGGGCAGAAGTGAGTGTCCCTGAAGGTGAGCAGGTATGCACAGGAAGGACGCAGCCGATGGCTTTGCAAGGGGCTGCGACCGTCACTCTCGCTGGGGCAAGCGCCCCGTGGAGGTTGTTCGCAGGAGTCAAGGCGGCTCTAGAGAGCTGAGCTTTTAGGTACAGCTGCGAAGAGTTAGTTAAGGAAAGTCTGCAAGCCAGCCTGCAGGACATTACCTGCCGATTGCGGCTCGGCCGGCCCACAGTGGACGGGACTGTTCCCTGCACAAGTGGGCACGACCAGAGAGACGCAACCGACAACGAGGCTCGCCCTGTTTCCTGCGGACACCGCGTCCCTCAGCTCCTAGTTCTAGTGTCGCTCTCGCTGTTGTGGACTTGAGCAGAGAACATGGATAAACCCCTGTGTCCCTAAACTGCTTGGGCTCATTATAGCGGCAGAGACAGGAAGCTACGCTCCTCAGTGGAAATGGACCAGACAGGGAGAAAGGAAGAAAGAAGGAGAAAGAGGAAGGAAGAAAGGAAGGGAGAGGAAGGAAGGAAGGAAGGAAGGAAGGAAGGAAGGAAGGAAGGAAGGAAGGAAGGAAGGAAGGAAGGAAGGAAGGGAGAGAAAGAAGGAAGAAGGAAGGAAGGAAGGAAGAAAAAAGGAAGGAAGCAAAAAGGAAGGAATAAAGAAAAGGAAAGAGAGGAAAGAAAGGAAGGAAGGGAGAAAGGAGAGAAGGAAAGAAAGGAAGCAGGAAGGAAGGAAGAGAAAGAGAAAGAAGAAAGAAAGAAAGAGGGGCTGGAGAGGTGGCTCAGGGGTTAAGCCTCTGCCTTGCAGGCAGAAAGTCCTGAGTTCAAATCCTAGATCCCATATATAGATGCCGGGCAGAAGCGGGGGGCAGCCTGCGTTTCTGGTCCTGGTAGCGGAGGACCAGATTCCCCGGGGAAGGTAAAAACAAGGAGGAGGTGGAGGCATCCATGGTGGTTCCTGAATTCGCCCGTGGTTCTATACACACACACACACACACACACACACACCACACACACACACACACAAACAATTGAATAAATAAAAAAAATTAAAAAAAAAAAAAGATGGGGCTGGAGAGGTGGCTCAGGGGTTAAGCCTCTGCCTTGCAGGCGGAAGGTCCTGAGTTCGGATCCTAGACCCCGCGTACAGACGCCTGGCACAAGCGGAGGCAGCCTGCGTTTCTGGTCCTGGTAGGGCGGAGCCTGTGAATCCCGGGGCAGAGTAAACAAGGAGGTGGTGGAGGCGTCCATGGTGGTTCCCAAATTCGTCCGTGGTTCTACACACACACACACACACACACACACACACACATACATACACACACACATGCACAATCGAATAAATAATAAAATAATAAAAAAGAGAGAAAGAGAAAGAGAGAAAGAGAGAGAGAAAGAGAGAAAGAGAGAGAGAAAGAGAGAGAAAGAGAGAAAGAAAGAAAGAAAGAGAGAGAGAAAGAGAGAGAGAAAGAAAGAAAGGAAGGAAGGAAGGAAGGAAGGAAGGAAGGAAGAAAGAAAGAAAGAAAGAAAGAAAGAAAGAAAGAAAGAAAGAAAGAAAGAAAGAAAGAAAGAAAGAAAGAAAGAAAGAAAGGTGGGGAGATGGCTCAGTGGTTGAAGATTTTGCCTTAACAGCAAAAGGACAGAGGAAGGCTCTGGGATCCTTTGTGAAAACACAGGGCAGAAATGGCAATGGCTGCAAGCCCAGTCCTGGAAGGCAGAACCTGGAACCCCAGAGCAATAAGGAGGTAGAGCGATAAGAAGGTAGAGCAATCTGGATGATTCCAGATGTTGCCCTTGGATCTCCACAGGCACAGTCATTCCAGTGCCCTCCCTCTTCTACACACACACACAGAAGAAGGCAGGCAGGCAGGAAGGGAGGCAGGAAGGGAGAGGGAAGGAGGGAGGGAGGGAGGAAAGGAGGGAGGGAGGGAGGGAAGGAGGAAAGAGAAAGGAAAGAGCACATCTATTCATCATGCCACATGAGAGGTTCAGACGGTCCTTTCTTTTCTACGGGGTTTCTTGGCACCTTTCACCTCCAGCGCCCAGAATCCTTTCCAGCCCCAGACTATGCCCAGGCCTACCCAGGAAGCCCCTGGGCCCTCAGCCCCCCACGCAAGCCCCCCCAACCCAGCCTTCGGCCATCATCCAAGGACACCAGCAGCCCGCGCGACCGTCAGGGCCACCTCCAGTCTCCCTCCGGGTAGGGGCGCTGGGCAGACCCCTTGCACCTCTGCCGGCTGCAGGGTATGGCCAGAGCGGCAGCGTTGGGAAGTGCCGGGGAGCAGGGAACGAGGGGAGCCCAGGTACCAATTAAGTGGGGATAAATAGCCATTACCAAGGGTGCCTGACAGCGGCAGATACCTCAGCCTATTCACGGGCAACTGCTTATTTTCCCATTGATCCTCGGCGGGATGGGGCTTTGCCTTCTGCAGCACCCCAAATAACAGGCTGGCAAAGCCCAGTGCTAAGAGGTGGCATCTGAGAGAAATCCGCCGGGGTCTTCCTGTCTGTTTCATCTTAAGGCTGCCAGGAGAAGCGATAATTACGGGTCTCGGGTTCTGTTCCATGGCAGACAATGGGGGGATCAACACGGGCCTTTCTGAAATTCAGAGTTAAAACAATTTTAAAAAGGTTTCAGTACAGGAGGGCACCGGCATCTCCACAGGTAATGGCTGAATGAGAAAGGAAAGGAAGAGACTGGGAAGGAGGAGGAACGGCGAGTCCTTCCGACAGAAGAGGTGGACTTGTGCAGTGACAGACTGGACTAGAGTTTATTAGCGTCACAAGCCTGAAAGGGTCACAGGTCCCGCCTCCCTCCTTTGTGGTCATTGTAAGACATGGTTTGGGTCCCCCCCAGAGGTGACGGCATGAGTTCCATACGTTGAGTGAAGTCCATCTCCCTCCTGTGTTTGCTGGGTCGACCTCGCCTGGCTACTTACCCTCGACCTTCAACTCACTTCACTCTCGTCTGTAAATAAGCAGAAAGGTGCCATTCTCTCGGCCTGGTTCCGGAGAGCCAATGAGAGAACGATATATAGAGGCATTTGGGGACCTGTAAGCTGGCTAAGTGGGAGAGGCGCTTGCCATGCAAACCTGATAACTTGAGTCAACCCCCCTAAAGATGGCAGGAGAGAACTGACTCCACAAAGTTGCCCTCTGAGTCCACAGGTGCTCTGTGGCATGAAGGAGATAGTCTAGTGTGATGGAGATGGTTCAATGTGCATGGTCTATAGTGATATAGACGGCGGGCAGGAGTAACGTTTCCATCAGCCAAAGAGCTCTTAGAGGAATGCTATTAACCTGTCTTCTTTGAAAAAAAAAAAAAAAACAATGGAAATCTGGGGCACTATTCTCCCTAAAATCCTATCATAGACTTTTATATTACTGTATGTATATGTGTCTGTATGTGTGTGCATGTGTGACCATATGTTTGCACTAATATCTGTGTATATGTGTGCGTTTATGGGTATATTGTATGTTTGGATGTTGTGTGTGTAATGTATATGTGTATGGTTGTGTATGTATGTGCATGTGCGTATGCGTGTATGTATGCTTGTATATGGATGTGTATGTGCATGTGGGTATATGTTTGCATATATGTGAATGTGTATGTATGTATATAGGTATGCATGGTATGTGTGTATATATGTGTGTATACGTGCATATCCTTATAGGTATGTATATGTATATACATTATATATCTATGTTTCTGTGTGTGCATCCTTGAATGTATATGCATGAGCTGTGTACATGTGTATGTATGTATGTGTGTGTGCAGTCTTATGTTTCTGTGTGTACATACACGTGCATATGCATTGTGTTTGTGTATTTGTATCCTCCTGTGTGTATGTGTGTGTGTGTACATTTGTATATGCTTGTATATGCATGTGTGTCTGTGTGTTAGGAGCAATACTAAGAGCCCTTTGTTTTTCTTGTTATTTTTAAATTTTTTTATTATTATTTATTCACGTGTGTGTGTGTGTGTGTGTGTGTGTGTGTGTGTGTGTGTGTGTGTGTGTAGAACCACGGGGGAATTGGGGAATCACCATGGACGCCTCCACTTCCTCCTTGTTTACTCTGCCCCGGGATTCACAGGCTCCTCCCAACCAGGGCCAGAAACGCAGGCCGCCCCCGCTTCCACTGGGCGACTGTATGTGGGGTCTAGGATCCGAACTCAGGACCTTCTGCCTGCAAGGCAGAGGCCTTAACCCCTGAGCCACCTCTTCAGCCCTTCTTGTTATTTTTAAATTTTAATTAAGTCACTGAGACCACGCTCGCTGTGCAGCCCTGACTGGCTTCAAATTTACGACGCTCCTGGCTCTGCCTCCTGAGTGTTGGGGTTGCAGCATTTATCACCACAGGGCTCCCCGTTTTGTTTATTCGTTAAAATTGTGCTTGTTTATTAGCGAGAGGGGAAGAAAAACCCACAGTTGCCATGATACGAGGGTGAAGGTCAGAGGACAACTCTCAGAAATCAGTCGTTCTATCCTTCCGCCATGTGGATTTCCAGGGTTTGAACTCCCGTCTCCAGGTGTGAGAGCAGGCACCTTACCACACTGAGCTGTCTCACGGCCCTCATTTTGTTTTTATAATAAGCACATGTGGCTTTTATAATCATCTTAAAAACCAATAATGACTTAGAGTAATGAGAGGGGAGGGAGGGGCGGGAAGTCAGATGAATAAACTAAGCCAGAAAAATCCCATCACACCAACTCTTTATTTTTTCAGCCTTATTGAGGTGTAATTGACAAAATTGTATATACTTAAGGAATATAATGTGATGTTTTAATGTATGTATACATTGTGAAATGATCACTACTTTCAAACTAATTAGCATGCCTATCACTTTGCAGAGTTACTTTTTTTGTGTGTAGTAAGAACACACCTCCATCAACACTTTTCGAGCGCCGGGACCAGGTAGACACCAGCACCCTGGCTCTTTTCATCTTTAAATTTTTAAAATTTTATTTATATGAGAGAGAGAGAGAGCATGAAGAGAGGTCAGAGGACAACTTTCAGAAGTCTGTTCTTTACTTCTACCATGTAGGTTCTGGAGATCAACTTCAGGGTTCAAGATTTGCAAGCAGGCCGACCTGTCTCAATTCTTTCTCTTTCCTTCTCTTCCTCCTCCTCTTCCTTTTCCACCTTCTTTTTTTTTTTTTTTTTTTTTTTCAGGGGAGAGCGCGAACGCAGTCCCCCACTACCACAAATTATGCAGTCGAGTTTCCCACATTTGGGGAAATCGCAGGGGTCAGCACATCCGGAGTGCAATGGATAAGCCTCGCCCTGGGAAAACCACCTTCGTGATCATGGTATCTCCCCTGCCAGGTAAGTATCCTTCTCCACCTTCTTGAGAAAGGGTCTCCCTCTGACTCAGGCTGATCTTGAACTCACACTGTGTCCAAAGCTGGTCTGGAACTGCCAGCAATCCTCCTGCCTCGGTCTTCCCAGTGCTGGGATTGCAGGTGTGACCCCCCCCCAGACCCAGCGGCACAAGATTTCAGCGCCGAAGCCAACGATGGCGGCTGCCTAGTCATGTAGGGTCGATCTGCACAGCTGATGTAGCTGCTCAGGGCCTGGATAAGCTCTGCCTGGGCTGGGCTGAGATCCACAGAGGCAGGACTAGGGGAAGCTGGGAGATGGGACAGGCCAGATGCGGCAGGGCCAGTCCAGTCCTGGCTCATGAACCCGACCATTCCAGGTTCCTCAGCAGTTCTCTAACGCATCTTATTTTAGCTCTTACTTGATGGATAGGATCTCCCTGGGTCATACAATAGGACCATAGCGGTTAATCACGAGTGGTGCGGTGGTCTCGCTCCTGTTCACCATACGCAACCAGGGGTCCCTGGCCCCCTGGGGGTCCCCATATTGATGCTGGATTTAGGAAATTAGTACAGATACCCCACTGCTACAGGGAGCGGCAGACTGGAGCTCCTGGCTCAAGGGATCCTAGCCTTGGCCTCCAGAGCGGCTGGGGCTCCGCGCATGTCCATCGCTCCTTCTGGAGTCTCTGTCTTCACAGTGAGGGTAAAAAGCATGACTTGTGGCACATGCCCGAGATCCCAGCACTCAGGAGGCTGAGGCAGGAGGATCACATCAGCCGGGGCTACAGAGTGACCTTTGTCTCAAATCAAAGCCAGGCCAGAGAGATGGCCCAGGTGCAAAGGTGCTTGTGGCCCAATCGGATGACTGGAGTTCAAACCCCAGAATACATATGGTAGAAGGAGAATCAACTCCTGAACATTATTCTCTGACTGCCACAGAAGTACTGTGGAACGAGCACACATGCACACACATATGCACACATGCACGCACATACATGCATGCACACATACACACGTGCCTATTTACATGCACACTTTGCACACACACTTGCATGCACACCTGCATACACCCACACACTTGCACACACATGCATACTTGCATGCAAACATGCATGCA
Source organism: Typhlomys cinereus (assembly GCA_023101885.1). Taxonomy (NCBI): domain Eukaryota; kingdom Metazoa; phylum Chordata; class Mammalia; order Rodentia; family Platacanthomyidae; genus Typhlomys; species Typhlomys cinereus. The sequence continues at coordinate 2,622,071 of JALPQD010000068.1, read as the reverse complement.
CACATGTTTGCACATACATGTGAATGCACACACCTGCATGCATGCACACACAAACATATACACCTGTGCATATACACCCACATGCATACATGCACACACATATGCACACATGAACACACAGACTTACATACACATGTACATGTGCATACATGAACACACTGTGCATATACACATGCTCACACAATGCTTACATATACACACATATGCATACATGTGCACACACAAACATATACACACGTGCTTACACATATGCTTACATACACATGTACATGAAAACAACATTCCACACACACATATAGAGCAACCCAGTAAGCCACAGTCACACACTACTAAATAAATATATAGGATCTTTTTACAACTATTGCACCAGAATAAGGCTAAAACCAGGTATGAATGTCAGGGATTATATGAGTGGGAATCATTTGTAGATTGTTAAATTCGAAGTGTAGCTTACATGAAAGTGACTCTCTCATTAGAAGACTGGGTTCTGTCCCCTTCTCTCTTATTAGTGTGAGCCTTTGGTCACCCGCTGAGTACCAATTAGTCTAACCATCACCTTGATGCTTGGGGGATGAGCCTGTGGGCTCACCTGTGAGGAATTAGAGAAGACAGGCCTCTGAGCAAGCCTGCAGGAGACTGTCCTAACTGCTCTAGTTGAGGTGAAGACCCGCCCACTCCCTGCGCTGTGCTGTGCGTAATAAATGTGTAAGCACGTGTGTATATGTTTATGTGTGCACATGTATGCATACATGTGTGTGTATATGTAAGCATTGTGTGAGCATGTGTATATGCGGGCAGGCTTCAGTTTTTCTTTCTCTGCTCTTGACCATGGATATGGTGCAGCTAGTTTCCTCGGCTCCTGTCTACCACAGGGGCTTGTAAGCTGGGATTATGAGCTGTAATAAGACTGTTTGGGCCATGTATATGTTGCAGCAACAGAACATGAAATCAAGGCATAGAACTAGAAGCTTCCCCCTCTGCTGTGGAACATTCGGCATTGGTGAGATCTACTCGGGGCACTTGGCAGTGCTTTGGCTGCGGAGACATCTATTGAGTGTAGAGATGTGTGAGCGTGTAGACATCTGGTAGGTGTAGAGATGTGTGAGTGTGGAGACATGTGTTGAGTGTAGAGATGTGTGAGCATGGAGACATCTGGTAGGTGTAGGGATGTGTGAGTGTGGAGACGTGTGCTGAGTGTAGAGATGTGTGAGCATGGAGACATCTGGTAGGTGTAGAGATGTGTGAGCATGGAGACATCTGGTAGGTGTAGGGATGTGTGAGCATGGAGACGTGTAGAGACGTGTGGAGACCTGTAGTGGGTGTGGAGATGCGTGGTGGGGCTACTCTCTCCTCCAACATGGAGCCTGGAAGCAGCATCTATCAGAAAGGAGGAAAACCAAGAGCAACAAGGACCAAACTCCCTCTGTTAAGTCCCCTTTAGAGCAGTGTTCACGAGATACCCCCTCACCATGGCTTGAACTTCCTGAATCCAACCATGGATGTGAGACAGTTTCCCACAGGCCTGCTCAGGGGCCTGCCGTAGCTAAGTAATTCCTTAAAGGTGTGTCCAGAGGCTCAAGTTGATAGCTGAGACTGACGGGCACTGCACAGCCGACAACCTGAGTTCAACACTGGAACCCACCTAGAGGTGGAGGGAGAGTGTGGGGACCTCAGTCTAGGTGACTTCAATAATCTGGCAAGGTTAAATAAAGATGTTTTGATGGAGGAAGTCTGGAGGGCAGCTCAGGATGTTTTGACCAGTACTCAGAGGAAGTCAGGAGGGGGCTGCGCAGGATGTGTTGAATATTTCAGGATGGAAGGAAGTCAGGAGGGAGTAGCTCAGGATGTTTTAAGGAAATTTTGCTACATACAGCCTGCGTGCTGGCTTGACCTTTAAGATGATTGGTTGCCTACTTCCCCACCCTGGAATTCCTCTGTCTATATAAGATGGCTGTGGACGTGCAATAAAGGAGTTCCTGCTTGACTAGACTCCCTATTGCACTCACTTTTCCCCAATCCCCTGTGTGGAAGACCCGTCAGACTGGCCTGCAGGACGGAGCTGAGATCCCCGGGGACCCCCACAGGAGAGAACGGACTCTGTAGCTGCCCTCTGACTGCCACACACTCACACTCACACAAATTCACAGGCACACAAACTCACAGCCACACATTCACACAAACACATACTCACAGACATGCACACATCATACCTTCCCATGCACATGTACAACACACACATACACACCACATGCTCTCGTGCACACATACATGCTCATATTCACACAATAATAAAGTTATTTTTTAAACTTCTTTGTGATGTAGGTTTTGGAATTTAACAAATCTCAGCTATCTGAAGAGGTCTAACCTTGAGCAATCACTTCAAGATATTGTGAAACGCAAACATAGCTGCATAAAAATAGTGAATTATTTTCCCACAGTAGGTACACGAGTCGTTGATCCCCAAGTTCTCTTCACAAACTCTCTGGAAGTAAACTTGCACAAAAAAATTGTTCTTTCCGAAGATTGCCGCGACAGGGCAAATCCAACTCAGCAAATCCAGCGGAGGGCAACACTGGCCGTAGGAAGGGTGCCAAGCTACGCGGCCTGAGCCAGCAGGGGCGCTGGCAGAGTCAGGAAGGACTTGGGCAGAGAGGGTCAACTCCTCCTCCCTGGCCTCTGGCCAGCACACTTCCAACACGTGTGCACATGGACATAGATACCCACATACAGGCACACACGTGCACACAGACACACACACGTGCATAGAGACACACATGCAGTACACAGATGCACATAGACACAGAAACATAGACACACAGATAAATTCATAGAGTACACACAGGCACAGAGACACACACAAGCAGATACACACAGACACAAACTCAGATACATGCACAGAGACACACACATATGCAGAGACACACACATACACAGACATATTTACATATACAGATACATATACAAACTCATATGTAGATGCAAACAAAACCACGTGCATATACACACACAACAGAGATAGATATACAAAGACACATAAATACAGTGACAGACACACATATAGACAGACACACAGACATACAGACATGCAACACATACACAGAGATACACAGGCACAATAGAGACACGCACACATACATACAGAGACACACAGACACACGCACATAAACACAGACACATGCACAGACACACAGGCATACACAGTGGCACACGCATAGAGACATACACACAGACACCCATGGCTACACATACAGACAAGCATGCATACAGACACATTGACACACAAACACACTCAGACACACATAGACACATGCACAAACAGACAACAGAGACTCACACATACAGATAGGCATATACACAGACAGACAGAAAGGCACACACACGCACACACACATGCACATATGCACACACACATGCACATATGCACACACGCACACACCTCTCAGTGTTCTGCACTGCTTCTTCTCCAAATTATCAAATCCCCCAGAGGTGGAAGGTGTCAAGTCCCCTCCAGTCCTCTCAGATGTAGTAGGTCTAATCTGCTAGTGGAGGAAGGCAGCTGGCGTGTCTCCCAATTGGACGTGCCTGAGAGACACTGTGACCGCTGGCCAGTTCTCACTGTCCTGGAGGAACATTGTCCCTGTCCCTGGTCCCCATCAGAACCATCTTCAGGAATGAACTTGGAAGACTCATTGTATACTGAGAGAGAGAGAGAGAGAGAGAGAGAACATGCATGCCATGCATGCAGGTAGAAGTCAGTTTTCTTCTCCCACCTTGTGGGCTTTTTGGAATCAAGCTCAGGCTGCCAGAGTTGTGAGCTAACACCTTACCCATGGGGCAGTGAGATGGCTCAATGGGTGCATCTGTATAATTTACATATAATTTGTTAAGGGGCTGGTGACGTGGCTCAGCAGGTAAGATACCTGCTCAAAAACCTGGCAACCCTGGGCTGGAGAGGTGGCTCAGGGGTTAAGCCTCCACCTTGCAGGCGGAAGGTCCTGAGTTCGGATCCCAGATCCCACGTATAGACACCAGGTGGAAGCGGGGGGGGCGGCCCGCGCTTCTGGTCCTGGTAGGGCGGAGCCTGTGAATCCCGGGGCAGAAGGAGGTGGAGGCGTCCATGGTGGTTTGCGAATTCGTCTGTGGTTCTACACACACAGACGCGCGCGCACATACATATGCACACACTCACAATTGAATAAATAAAAATTAAAAAAAAAAACCAACCCTGACAACTGAAGTTGTCTTTAAAAAAAAAAAAACAAAAACCTGGCAATCCGAGTTGGATCCCTGGAAGCCCACAAGGTGCATGGGTATGCCTCTTTCTGTCTCTTAAAGAAATTATCCATTTATTTGAGGAGAGAGAAGAATGAGAAAGTGGGCAAGAGAGAACACACCATACATGCCATGACACACGGGTGGAGGTCAGAGGTCAACTTTCAGAAGTCAGTTCTCTCCTTCCATCCTATGGGTTTCCAGGGATTTGATCTCAGGTCACCAGGTTCACGAACAAGTCCCTTACCCACTGAGCTATCTTGGCGGCCTCCAAAGCTATATTTTAAAGATCTCAAAGTCAAGTTCACAGCTATTAACCCAGCACTTGGGAGGGTGAGGCAGGAAAAATCCTTTCAGTTTAAGATCAGCCTGGGCTGCATAAAGAAAAGAGACGATGTTTCTAAGGTCATCGGACATCACAATGAACAGTTACAGAGAACTGGTACTTAAGGCAAACCCTATGGAGGGTCTAGTCTAATGGTTTTGGGAAGACCCAGCCTGCGGTGGGTGGAGCCATTCCCTGGGCGGGTAGATAAGATGCAAGAAGCTGCTTCAGTCAGTTGGCACACTTTGGCAGTCTTGCAGTTAGGCAAACGAGTCTGTCCCTCTCTCGGTAATCCCGGTGGATAGGGTGTAGCTAGTTCCTTCAGCTCCGGGTGTCTCCTGCCGATCTAGGAACTGTAGCCAGAATCCTAAAGAATAAGACCCTTGTTCCCCTAAGTGGTTGGGTGTGTGTTCATCATCTGTAGGCAGACCTACTGGGACTGAAGCGAGACCACAGCCTCATGGGAACTCATCTCGGCAGCCCCCAGCCAAGCAGCCCCTGGGTTCCTCTTTCTCAGAACCTACCCCAGGTAATAGAATATGTGTCTTAAGCTACCATGCTTGGGGAGATCTTCCCAGGCATGCACAACGGATGGTGCAGGAATACAAAGCAACCCGAATCCCAATGTCCAGTCATAACCTAGCAAGCACACTCCCCTCCTCTTCTAACCTGACTCGGAAATGAAAATAGTAGCCCTCAGCAGATTGGATTTCCACTCGTGTCTTCCGTCCTAGTTCCTGCCCTCTCTGCAGGGCCCAGAATTCCAGAGATAACAATCCTTTCCCCTCCCTTCTTCTCTTCCTCTTCCTCATCTGTGGTTCCTTCCTCTCTGCTGCATCATCCTCTCTTCATCCCTCACATTATTCATTTGTTCTTCTGCTTCTGGGTTCTCAACCAACTCCTTTATCTCTTTTTCTTACTCCTTCCTTGGGAAGGCTTAACAAATTCCCCCAGGCTGGGGAATCAAACTACAAGAAGAAATGAAGAATCCCTTAGCCAGAACGGCATCCTTGCCACGGCAGGTTGATCATGTGCCGTCCAACAGAGCAGATCACGTCAGGCAGTGGGATCCCCACGTAGATAAAGAGCTCTAGCACCCCCGAAATAGCTGGTGCCACAGGGTGGCTGCCACCCTTGAGTTAGTTCACACATGTCTCCTTTTCTTCCAGTTCCTGAGACATTTACAAGGCGTCTCTTGTCTTAAGCAGGGCGAAGGTAGATTTACTCATTTGCATATTTTATTTATTTTGATATCTATTTCTCTCTGGAGAAAGGAAGAGGAAAAAGGAAGGAATACAAAGAATGAAAACTCAAATTTATCTGAGGTGGGGGCAGGGGTCAGAATCCAGTGTTTGGAATTCGGTTCTCTCCTGCCACCTGTGGGCTTCAGGTCACCTGATTTGCACGCAGGCGACTTCAACCTGGTGATTCAGCGACACAGAATTATTAAGGAAAAAAAAAAATCTCCGAAGAATGAGAGAGGTAGGCCAGAGAAGGAATATCCAGGCATCTAAATAAGATGTATTATTATTTTTTAATTTATTATTATTATTTATTCAACTGTGTGCATGTGCATGTGTATGTGCGCGCGCGCGCGTGTGTGTCTGTGCATGTGCAGAACCACAGACGAATTCACGAACCACCATGGACGCCTCCACCTCCTTCTGCCCAGGGATTCACAGGCTCCGCCCTACCAGGACCAGAAGCGCAGGCCGCCCCTGCTTCCGCCCGGCGTCTATACGTGGGGTCTAGGATCCGAACTCAGGACCTTCTGCCTGCAAGGCAGAGGCTTAACCCCTGAGCCACCTCTCCAGCCCAATAAGATGTATTATTACAAACACACGGTTACTATAAAATGTCCCAGAAAGTAGGGTAAGTACAGAGGAAGGGTGATACCTTCTTCTACCCTCTTACACTTGGTTGGTGTGAACCTTCTAGAACCTCTTCTATGTCCACACATTATATAATATAATATAATATATGTAATACATATATTAAATACATTAATACATATACATTAAATACATACATATGTATGTATTTAATGCATATGTATTTAATATATGTGTATGTATTTAATATATATGTATGTATTTAATCATTTCCAATTATTCTTTTTCTGTCAAGGGTTCGAGGCCTGTGTGTGTGTGTGTGTGTGTGTGTGTGTGTGTGTGTGTGTGTAGCTCAAGCCAAGTAGAGCCCCAGGTTAGTGAGCTAGCCCGTTACAAGGGTTTTAGGCCAACTTGAGTTGCAGAGGAAGGCCTGCTTCAAAACAAAGCACACACACACACACACACACACACACACACACACAAACACCAAACCACAATGATGAGGAGGAGGAGGAGGAAGAGGACAAACTCAAGTGTGGTTGTGTACGCCTGGAATCCTAGAATTTGGAAGGCAGAGGCAAAAGAATTGCCTTGAGTTCAAAATCATTCCGGGCTTCCTAGGCAGTACCAGACCATTCAGTTCCAAGTGAGTGAGACTATCCCAAAACAAATAAATAGATAAATGAATAAATAAATGTAAATGGCCAGATTTACAGTATGGTTTCTACTGAATACAAATTGCTTTCTCAGTATGAACTTGTATAATGTGGGGCACCCTATCCACGTCTTCAGAGAGAGCTTACATTATTCTCTCTCTCTATACATAATCTATTTATTTCTATCTCTGTGAGTGTGGTGTGTGGTGTGTGTGTGTGTATTCATGTGTGATATCAGATCCGGGCCCTTGGCACACTAGACAGGCAATCCTCTATTACTTGAACTACATCTCCAACCCCTGATTATTCAAGACAGGGTCTTGCTATTTAGCCGAGGCTAGCCTTTGCACTCAGGACCCTCCAGGCATGCATACATACTACTTTCTTTTAAAGGGCTAGATCATGCCATGTCTATAAGCAAAGAACGAGAGGACGAGGAGGGGACAGAGGACAGAGATAGGGAGAGAGACAGAGAGAACCTGGGCGGAGCCCAGCTAGAATTTCTGAAATTCTGCCACCCAGATCCTAGGCCCAGATAAAAGTCTTTCTCAAGCTATCACCCCCCTCTTTCCCTACAGCGAGGTCTCAGGCAGCCATCCAGATTTTTTTTTAAAGGTTTCTGATCTTCCCCCTGGCTTTGAGCTAGAGTCTTGGCGGAGCTGGCTGCTCAAGCTCTAACCTCTAGCTACGGGAGCAGGGGAAGTCCTCGGGCAGTGGGCAGCTCTCATTGCTGTTTGGTCTCCTCTCCCGTAGGTTACCCCCTTTTGTTTCTGACTTTCTCTTCCCGGGCTCAGCCAGGCATGGTGAAAGGCGGAGCTGTTTCTCCTGCGGGGGGATTACCCGATTCCTGGAAGCTCCCAGGCAGGCTGCATCCTGCAGTTTCGTCGTACTTATCTCTGACAATTTCCAGCAGAGAGAAGAGGGTGCTGCGGGGAGATGTCCCTGGGGTCAGGAGCGGGAAGCAGGCGATGGTGTCGGACTGGAAAGAATATTCCAAGCGGTGCGGTTCTTGGTGCAGAAGTGAGACAGCAGGAGCCCCCTCAGGGGAAATCAGCCTGGAGAGACCTGCTGTGTAGGCTCACGGGGAGACCTGCTGTGTAGACTCACGGGGAGACCTGCTGTGTAGGCTCACGGGGACCTGCTGTGTAGGCTCATGGGCCAGGCTGGGCTGGAGCAAGGAGGATGCCGCTGAACTTGAATCTTGGGCATTTTACCGTTTACTGTGTATTCTCTCTCTCTCTCTCCTTTTTAAAAATATCTATCAATTTTTGAGAGACAGAGAAAGGAGGAGGAAGACGAGGAGAGGCACATCCGTACCACGGAATGCACGTGGAGGTCAGAGGACAATTTTTCAGGATGTTCTTTCCTCTTACCGTGTGGGCATGTGGGGAGTGATCTCAGGTTGCCAGATTTGTGAGCAGGGGCTTGCCCACTGAGCCATCTTGCCAGCTCTTTCTCTTTCTCTCTCTCTTTCTCTCTCTCTGTATATAAAAGGCTCTTGAGTATGTGCGCCTGTGGAGGCCCAAGGGTGACATCGGGAAGCATCCTAGATCATTCTACCTCCTTGTTGCTTTGCTCTGGGGTTTCCAAGACCAGAATGACAGGCCACTGCGGTATCCGCTGGCATTTCTTTTTAAACACGAAATCTGGGGACCTGAACTCTGACCCGGTTCCCTGCATCCCAGGCTGACCCTGGACTTGGTGTAGCTGCGGATGACCTTGGACTTCTGACCATCCTGCCGCCTCCCCCCGGGCATGCCTTTCCACGCCTGCGTTCTCCTCTCTTTATGCCCTTCCACGCCTGTGTTCTCTCTTCACGCAAGACGCCTCAAGGACCTTCTCCCCCCAACTTTCGACGTCCTTCTGCATTAAAGTTAGAATTCAAAACGGGCTGCCAGTTATTCAACCGGCTGTCAGGAATGTGCCGCCTGCAACAGCTGCTGGTCTTGCTTCTGTGCTAACTGCTTGCTTTCGCCCACGGTTGCAGTCACACTGCACATGCCAGCATTGCTGCTGCCAGGCGGTGGTGACCAGACACAGAGAGGAAGCAGTTCAGTTTCGATATCTAAATGTGGTCAGTTTCTGTATTTTTAATCCAGGACACAGTGTTTGGGCTGGACTCTCGCCCCTTACAATGTGTATGCCAGGAGATTGCTTGCTTAAGGATACAGAGTACTGACTGACTCAGTGAACGAACCAGATGACACGAATGTCTAGTTTTTGCCTTTAAAAACTCTGTACCGGGGGCTGGGGAGATGGCTCATGGGTTAAGTCTCTGCCTCGCAAGCAGAAGGTCCCGAGCTCAGATCAGGGACCACAAGTAAAAAACGCCAGGTAGAAAAGGCTGGACTTCCAGCTCTGGAAGGCAGAGCCTGAGAAACCCCAGAAGAAAAGCAATGAGGAGTTAACTCAGTCTGAAGTCTCCCCCGGCACACGCAGGCACACATACACACAGAGACACACACACACAGATACACATACACACAAGTACACACAGACACACACACACACAGACACACAAGATACATATACATACACACACACACACACTCTCGCGCACACACACAAATTAAAAAGAAAAAAACAAAAACACCCCTCTGTACCTTGCCCTTAGGGGCTGAGGCCTCTGACTGGGACCTTGCCTTAATTAAAGCCTCTCCATTTGAATAAGTTTCTAGTGTCAGTGTGGCGAGATCTTTGAGCGACCCCAGACCCCAAATGCTTCATTCGGGACAAACTCAGATTCCCTCCTGAAGGACGAGGTGACCCTGTAACAGCAGCTGGAGCCAGCCCGCTGGAGGTGGAAACCCCCGCCCTCCCGGCCCCTTCGCTCAGCCGCCCCCTTTGCTTCTCAGGTACTGTTTGGGAGGCATTTCCCTCTGCAGGGAACTCTGGGCCCCAAAGGAACAGGCTTGCTTGGGTGGCTTTCCCTTGGGGGGCAGCTGCTCGGGAAGTCAGCCAAGTTGCTTTTGGTCTTCTGAGGGGAATCCAGGGTACAGGTTGGAGCAAGGGGCTGAGGCGAGGGTGGGCTCAATCGTTTTTCTATATCTGCCAGTAGTAGCCCTGTCCACCTTGACTACTAAGTGTCTCTTTATTATTATTATTATTTTAATTTATTTTGTACGTGTGTGTGTGTGTGTGTGTGTGTGTGTGTGTGTGTGTTAGAGGGCACTGTGTATCCCTGTGGGGGATCAAGGGTGACTTCAGGAATCATCCTGAATTGCTTCTACCTCCTTGCTTCGCTCTGGGATTTCCCAGGCTCCGCCCACCAGGTCCAGAAGTGCTGGCCGCTGCCCTTTCTGTCTGGCGTTTTTATATGGGACCTGAGATCCGAACTCAGGGCCTTCTGTTGGCGGGGCCGAGTCTTAACCTCTGAGCCATCTCTTCAGCCCCTGTCTCGTTATTAAAAATATGCCCTGGAGGCTGGGCATGTAGCTCATTGTTGGTAGAGTGCTTGCATAGCACACATGAAGTCCTGGTGCAATTCCCCAGGACGTGTGCAAACTGGTGCACAGTGGCCCGTGGAAAGAGAAGGAACATCAGAAACTCAAGGTCATTGTCAACTCCAAAGACTCTTAGGAAGCCTGCCTGGGTAATAGCAAGATTCCCAATGCTAAGTAAATATGTAGATAACCAAGCTGAACGACTTCATTAGGAACCATATGCTTGTCAGTATTTCCCAGAATGCCTGACCAAGATCTCCCCCTCTTTTTAGCGGGTTGCCTAGGGTTGCCAGGACAACGCATCGCCCAAAGAGCAACTTGAAGGAAATGTCTTCTCGCATGGTTCTGGGGGTTACAAGTCCAAAACTGGGGCCTAGCAGAGGCCGTTCCTCTGAGGCTGGAAGGGAGGCTCTGTCGTATGGTTGGCCCCGGGCTCCGATGTTGACTTCATGACTTGCCTCTGTCTCTCTGGACATGGTGCACAGCTGCTTTCTTGTAAAATCCCCGGTCTTGGCTTAAGGGGCCACCTAGACCTCGTTTTAGAATGTTCCATCACCCCATGTTGTAATACTGTGCTGTACTAAAATTAGAACCTCCTTTCCCCCTCCTGTCTCCCTCTTCCTCCTCTCCTCTCCCTCTTTTTCTTCCTCCTCTTCCTCTTCTTGCCTGTCCCCACCTCTGCCGATGTTTGAACTCAAAGTCTGGCGCTCCCTAGATAAGTGCTCACCGCTGACCCACACCCCAGCCTCCCCTTCAAGAACACGCAGCCCACAATAGCAGTATTAGCCTCACAAGCAAAAGATCCTGAGTTTGGATCCCAGACCCCACATGAACATGTCCGGTGGAAATGGCCGTGGCCTGTCTTCTGGAGTCAGGGAAATCCCAGAACAAAGTAAAGAGGAGGCAGGGAAATCCAGGATGATTCCCAAAGTCACCCTGGGCCTCCGTGGGCACAGGCAGTGCCCTTTGCTACACACACACACACACACACACACACACACACACACACACACACACACGACACGCACACACACATGCATGCAAGAATAAAATAAATAAAAAATATTAACAACAAAAACAACAACAAAAGATCACTTGTTAACTCCATAGCTGAATGTTTTTCTGTGCTTACTGGGCTCTCTCTCTCTCTCTCTTTCTCTCTCTCTTTCCTTCCTTCCTTCCTTCCTCTGTAACACTGATCAGCCTGAAACTCACTGCGTGGAACGGACAGGTCTTGAGCGTTCAGCAACCCTCCCGCCTCGGACTGCTGAATGTGGGGGTCACAGATGAGCCCCCACTGCGCCAGCTTCACCTACTATTGGCTTTTGTTTGCTTGCTTGTTTAGAGACAGGCTCTGGCGAGGTGGCCCAGGCGCCCAGCTTCACCTACTATTGGCTTTTGTTTGCTTGCTTGTTTAGAGACAGGCCCTGGCGAGGTGGCCCAGGTTATCCTGAACCTTGTCATCCCTCTGCCTCTGCTTTCAGGTGCCTGTCCCGCCCACACGGCTCTCTACCTGTCATCTTTAACTGGGTGACTTTCTAGACTCTGGGTCTAGGGACGGAAGAGCTTAGCTCCTTGTGAAGAAGGTGGAAGAAAGAAATACTCCACATTTTCCTCACACTCGGGCCCAGACAGAGCTGGAATTCATGGGAGGCCTGATTCACAAGATCTCAGCTGGAGATTCAGAACGGCAGAGCGCTTACCTAGCAAGGATCAGACCCCGGCGCTGACGGCCAGTAGGGGCAGAGGTTCTCGAATAAACTATTCACTTAAAAATGATAGTGGGGATAGGAGAGATGGCTCAGGAGTTAAAACTCTGCCTCGCAAGCAGGAAGTCCTGAGTTCGGATCCCAGGGCCCATGTAGAAACGCCAGGTGGGAACAGCAAGTCTGCACTTCTATGTCCCGGTGGGTGGAGCCTGGGAAATCTTAGAGCAAAGCAAGAAGGAGGTAGAAGCAACAGAATGATTGTCCGAAGTCACCTTTGGTCCTCCATAGGGACACAAGTGCTCTCTGATACACACACACGATAAACCAACGAACAAATAAATAAAATATTTTTTAAAAAAAGATAGTTGGGTAGGAGAGGTAACTCAGGGGCTAAGCCTCTGCCTTGCAAGCAGAAGGTCGTGAGTTCATATCCCAGATCCCATGTAAAAAAAGTTGGGCAGAAATGGTGGCAGCCTGTACTTCTGATCCTAGAAGATGGAACCTAGGAAACCCCAGAGCAAAGCAAACGGGAAGAAGAAGAAATCCAGGGTGATTCCCTGCATATTTATCTTATACTTATTTCTTGGTCTTTTAAAACATTTTAAGTATTTATTTTTAAAATTAATATAGACCTGACCCTAAGGACATGAACTCAATGTCCTGATTTTGTTTCCATCGTTGCGTATCTGCCTTAGGACTGGTTCCTTGTTTGTGATAAAGCATGCGGTCATGGACCAGGAGTCCTGTTTCTCTGCTTTATGTTTTCAGTTCTGCAGATTCAAAGTCAGGAGCAGTCTGGTTGTGGGCTCTTTGCTGGCAGAACCCCAAGGGCACAGAGGCATTGCATACAAGGGCCAGGAGAGGGGGAAGGGGGGGCGGGACGTGTTGGTGTTTGCTTATTGGAGCTGCTCTTACTGAAAAGAGAACCTTTGAACTCTATTACTTTAAAAAATCAAATTTAGGGCTGGAGAGATGACTCAGGGATTAAGACTGTGCCTCAGTAGCTGAAGGTCTGAGTTCAGATCCCAGGTCCTATGGAAAAACACCAGACAGAAATGGCAGCAGCCTGCACTTCCAGCCCTGGTGGGCAGAGCCTAGGAAATCCCAGAGTGAAGCAAGAAGGAGGTAGAAACAATTTGGGATGATTCCCAAAGTCACCCTTGGTCCTCTCTCTCTCTCTCTCTCTCTCTCTCACACACACACACACACACACACACAATTAAATGTAAAAAGATAAAAAACACCCTAATTTTTCTCATGCAGGAGCTCACATTATCCGCATTGCTCTGGAACCTGCATGAGTTTGTCTTGAGTTCCTGATTTTCCTTCCTCGGGTCTCCTGAGTTCCGGGATTACAAGCACACACATTACCAAGCTCTCTTTAGGCGGTGCTGGGGCACAAGCCCAGGGCCTCCCAAGTGCTAGGTAAGCACTTTATCAACCGAGTTACTCCCAGCCCTGGGAGGTGTGTTTTGTAATCCCTTTTGTGTTTTCAGTGTGGACAGCGGCGTGCCACCTGAAATGAGTGGTGTTCTCCAAATAAACTTTTCTACTTCCTTATGCTGTTGTCTGAATTCCACCACTCCAATCTCCCAAGAAACCTTGCATCCAGACCCGGCTTCCTAGGGAAACCTCTTTCAACTTGGACAGATTTCTTTCCCTCTCCCACCTTCTGCTAAACTTAAGCGCCCGGCTGGGTTGTGGCGGTGCAAACCTTCAGCGTCATTCTCGGAAACAACTTCTTGCTTGATGGTGGGAAGGGAAGATGCTTTCCCCAGCGGTCCACCCACTGCTGGGTGATTCATGCGGCAGCAAGTGGTCAGGACACGTCACCAAAGGCAATCCAGATGAAACTGGGGGCCACAATGGAAAAAGACAGGAAAACACGAGGGAGACTGGCAGGGAAGGTTCTAACGAGCAGGGGAGTGGCATTGGGGGTTAAGGTGTGGAAATAGCAAAGATTCATTATATCCATGTATGAAACTCTAAAAGAATAGTAAAAAAAAACAAAAAAACAAAAAAAAAACACCACGCAATTCTCTGGGCTGAGCCAAGTCGGGAGCTGTTTTTTTGATGGAAGGGAAATGCTTTTTTACACATCCATGCGGCGCTCTGATCTCGGATCACAGCTTCCTGCCCTGCTGGGATGCCCCCCAGTTGCAGCTGCACTCGGGTGGGAACTTGACCGACAGGGAAAAGAACAAGGTGCCAGGCTGTGTCTCGGGCGCTTCCCACGCCCCCGCGCGCCCGGCGACCCCGCCCCGGGGGCCTCGGCGGGAATCGCGCCGCCTAGAGCCCACAAGCGGAACTCCTCTTCCTACGGCGCGGTCCCGGGGCCCCGCGCGCAGCATCCCAGTTGCAGCCGCTCTTGGGGGAGGTCGTCGGGTTGGAGGTGATCGGCGCCTAGGGACTGCGTGAGCTGGGGGTTCTCCCCCTCTCCCCGACCCCGGGCTTTGCTAGATGCTGCATGTCACCTTCCGACGCGAGTCGCCGCCGATCTCCGCTCCGCCACCGCAGCACAGCAGAGGGAGGAGCCGGGCGCGGCGCGCGGAGCCCGCGGAGCCAGGCGGGCGGGAAGCCCGGGTTGGCGGAGACAAGGCCGGCTTTCTTTTTTGCATGACGCCTTGGGACAAACGGCCCCGCGAGCTGGCGGGGAGGCGGCCTGGAATGCACACACCTGTACTTGACAAGGCGCCTTTGAATTCCTTCTGCCCCGTGGTCCCCGGGGGCTTGGCCCCGCGGCACGGGGGAGGGAGTCTGGCAGCCGGTGCCCTGGGGAGGAGCGCCCCGCCCAGACCTCCATGGGGAGCGGCCACCAGCGGAGAGAAGGCGCCCGTGCTCCCCCTCTGCCTCCACTGGTCTCCCGGCTCCTCCACCTGCAGTTCCCACAACCCCCACCTCATTCCCAACAAAAGATGCTCTCATTTCTCATCAGCCAGCTTCCAGGGCTTTGTCGGAGAGAGAGTAAATGCACCATGTGGGGCTCTGGGGATCCAACTCAGGTCCCCAGGTTTGGCAGCAGGCACCTTATCCACTGAGCCATCTCTGTGGGCCCTCTACTTCAGATTGCATTCTTTGAGACAAAGCTCCTGGAGTCAGGATGGCCAAGCACTTGTGGAGTGGAGTTTGGTCTTGAACCTCAGATCCTCCTGGCTTCGTGCACGCTGAGCAAGCATTCTACCAACCCAGTTCTGTCGTCAGTCCTACTTCAGCTTTTATAAACTATTAGGATTATTTCCAAGCATGACCTCTCAGCCCCACTGGGGTTCGTAGTGCTCACAACAGAATAAGAGGTAAAGGAGGGAGAAAAGAAAAGAGGGGGGAAGGGCAGGAGGAGACAGGATGGCTCGCATCAGAGAGATGTGTTTCTTTTTCTTTCTCAGAAAACATTTGCTATGGGACGTGCTTTATTTATTTTTAACTAATAGTTAAAAATTCACAATTCATGCGCAAATAGAATGTATTTTAGAAATTTATTTTTTAGAAAGAGAGAGAAGAGGCACGTGTAGGACAGAAGATGACTTTTGGAACTCTGTTCTTTTCCTTCTACCTCCTGGCTCTGGGAATCGAACTCATGTCTCTAGGTTTGCCTGCAGGCACCTTTACCCACGGAATCATCTCATTGGCCCATTCAATATATCTTTTTTTAAAATATATATACAGACAATATATCTTGAGCATATTTGCCCTCTTGTCTTTTTTTCTTTCCCTCCTTCCCTTTTACTCCATCTTTTTCTCTAGAATTACTGGCCGTACCACCATGCTTAGCCAATTTTGCCAGGGATCCAACCCAAGGCTTCATGCATGCTAGTCAAGCACTTGTTCTTTATTCAAATATTTATTTACTGGGGACACACATACATGCACCATGTGGGGCTCTGAACTAGGACTGAACTCCAGTTGCCAGGTTGTTAACAGGTGTATTACCAGCTGAGATATCTCACCAGTGAGATATATCACCAGTAACTATTTTGTCTTTATTTTTTTATTTATTTGAGAGAGAGAGAGAGATATGTCAGAGGACAAGTTTCAGAAGCTTACTCTTTTCGTTGCAGTTCACCTGCACGGTTGCTGATAAATCACCAACAAATGGCTTAAGAGTACAAGGGATTTTTTTTTTTTTTTTACGATAGTCCAGTTACAGTTCTCAGTCCAGGTTCACAGGAGAGCATGCACCAACACCAGGGCCGAGGGAACTGGCCGCACCATCTCTACATAATGACTGAGAGAGGGACGATTCTTACTTGCCAGACCAGCATGTCTGGCCAAGTGTACACAAGGATGCCAACTTCCTCAACCGGCTCTCAGTATTTTATTCACCTCTTTGGGGCCTAGTCCCACCCACCATGGGCTGGGCCTTCCCCATCAGCTAGCCAATCTCCTGCAGGTTTGCTCTGGGCTTAACTCAACCACTAATTCTCTACAAATGTGCCCAGAGCTCAAACCCTCCACTGTCAAGTTGACACCTGTGTCCAACCATGACACTCTCCTTCTACCATGTGGGCTTCTGAGGATCAAACCCAGGTCACCAGATTTGTACACAGGTACCTTTACCCAAGGAGCCATGTCACCAGCCCTAGGTATTTTTTTTTTTTTAGCATAGTCTAAGCTTTTTATTTACTTATTTTTTATATCCATTAGGCCACGAATTCACAGCAAATTGGCTCCTGCAGCTCATTGGTTCTCAAAAGGTTCTGTGGACAGAGGAGCCTGGCGCTTCAGCTGAAGGCAGGATCCCTTCTCTTTGGCTGCCTTCTATTCCAGATCACTCTCTACCCCCCCCCCATTTCAGGAAGCCATCTTGGCTCATTGAATGATTCATCTGCTTAGTGCACACGTTCTGTGCGTTAATTCTCTTGGTAGAAGGATCTCACCTCTAGCTTGCTGGCTTACCCCAATGTCAGCAACTCACTGGATAACACGGTAGACCCCTAGTATTGCCTGGGTCGCAGCTCCGGGGCATTCTTCATTGAATAGCGCCTTTCCCTTGATGTCTGCAGTACCACCCTTCTGTAGAGCCACATGTATGTGGCCAAAGGAACAACTCCAGGTTTCCTACATGGGTGTAGGGAGCAAGATCTTGGTGTCTCTCCTCTTTGCCTTTCTGCTTGTCATTTTGGGGAATTACTGGAAGATGGTGGTCAGGCTGAAAGGGTGTTTTGGGGTGCCAGTGTGTGTGTGTGTGTATGTGTGTATGCATGTGTATGTCACATGTAGGTAGACATGTGTGCAGGGACATGTGTACAACTGGACACTTGAGTGTGTATACCTGTGGAGGCCCAAAGGTGACGTCAGAATTCTGAATTGTTCTACCTTCCTATTGCTTTGCTCTGGGGTTTCCAGTTTCTACCTTCCAGGGTTGGAATTACACCATATTTACCCAGCATTTTTTTATGTGGGATCTAGGGATCTGAACTCGGGTCTTTTTACTTTCAAGGCAAAGGTTTTAACCCCTGAACCATCCTCTGTTCTATATGTTTTTGGAGGCTCTCAAGTTGCATCCTGAAGGGTTGCTAAGAACTCTCCCTTTTTTATCACATCACTCAGAGATGTAGGTACGGCAGGGTTAAGATTGTCATCGTCAGATACAGGTGTCAGCTTGACTGCTGGGGTTTGAGCTCTGAGCACATTTTGTAAAGAATCATGGTTAAGTGAGACCTGGAAGAGATTGTCTAGTTGATGGAGAAGGCACAGCTCATGGTGGACAGACTAGTCCCTGGGTAGATGAACAAGACGGATGAAAGTGGTTGAGGAAGCTGGCATTCTTCTACGTACTTGGTCAGACATGCTGGTCTGGCAAGTAGGGATTATCCCTTTCTCAGCAGTACTGGGGATATGTGGATATGGCACGACCAGTTCCTTTGGCCCATGCTAATGGAATGGGCTGGACAAAAAGAGCTGTAACATCTGGACATTCATAAGCCAAAATAAAACCCCTTGTTTTCTTAAGCCATTTGGTCGTGAATTTATCAGCAACACACAGGGGAACTGCAAGAGACTTACAGAATGTTCTTCTGTAAACAAAGTGTCAGAGTTGGTTTGTGAGTGGGTTTACGAATAGGAGGGGAGTTCTAGAAACTCAAGGTTATTCATCATTTGGCCCCAGGTAAGCAAGCACCGTTGATGAAGCTCTGGCAAGATGTCACAAGAAGACCATGATGGTTTCCGTGGACAGATGCAGTATCAGTGGTACCTGAAGCTTTCTGACTTTGTCAGGACAAACAAGCCAGACCCAGGATGAAGGGTCTGTTCTCTTTGACACATCTTTCCTCCAGAGCCCCCACACTTCTTACTTTCTTCCTATCCTGCCTCACTGCACCCTTTTCTTGCCATTAGCCCTGAACAACGCAGTACAACACTTATTAACACAGCACTTTTCCCTGTGTTAAATATTCAAATGTAGCATAAGGGAGGTTGTGCTAGTTGGTCTCAAATATCACTCAGGAGGCGGATCTCTGGGTACACCCATGGGAAATTGTCTGGTTGGGACAGGCATCTGGGTAAGCCTATAGGAGACTGTCTTGATTGCATAATTGGTAAAGTGGGAGAGACTATTCTCTGGACAGGTGGGTAAAGATGGAGAGAGATACCTGAATGTTTAAATGAGACAGGGTGTGCTCAGAGTGGTATGGTCCAGACCCGGCTGATATGCATCCACTGATGCACTGATATGCATCTTTCCCTGTAGTCCCCTTTGCTACAGTGTCTCCTGCTCTTTGCTACAATGTTGGCTGGAGAGCTGCCGATCAGCTTGACGTCATCCCACTGGTCTACTCTGCTGACCACATTGCCGATCCGAGGACCGGAAGCAGGCTGTCATTTAGACGATTTAATAAAGCCATGGAGAATAAACTTCATGGAGATCTAGGGCTTCAAGCTTCCAGCAAGGTTCTGAGTATCCAACGGTCGGCAGAGCATCCGGTTATTGACAAGGGGTAAGGAAAGTTGTTATTCTGGGTGCTGCTGGGTGCTAGTTTGGTAGCTAAGGAGAAGTTTGCAAATCTGATGGTCTGAGTTCCATCCCCAGAAGCCCACATGGTGAGAGGAGAGAAGTGGCTTCTGAGAGTTATTTGTCCCCCACCTGTACCCCATGGTGTGCATATGTTCTCTTTCTCTTCCCTCTCAAGTAGATAAGCTATTTTTTTTTTAAGAATTGTACACTTGAGTTACAAAAAAAATCATAAAAAATTCACAATGTTTGAAGTGTTTTTGAGCCTCTGTTGGGCACATTTGCAGGTTGCAACACGTGGACCTTTCTGGGCTGAGACTAGAAACATGTTGTTGTTCCTTCGTGTTTGTGGGGGCAGAGGCCTCGTCCCAACAGTGGGGGGTCTTATCTCAAAGGTGGGGTTCTCATCCTAATGATGGCGGAGTGTGGTCCTGGGGAATCTACTTCCGGCAGCTCAGGACTTCTTCCTGTGGCTAAAGCTGGGTCTACATGGGCACGTCGTTTGGCTATTGATAAATGAGCCTCATTGGTTCCCCTCAGAAATACACCAGCCCTGATAGGGCAGGATTCTCACTCAGAGCCCTGTTGAAGCATCAGTGCCCTCTTCTGAGAGTCTAAGTTGGGAAGACTCCAGTGTTGTCTCTCCGCTGTTTGAGCTCTAGATGGAGCCTGCTTGCCTCCGCTGCTGGGCTGGGCTGGGCTCCAAAACCAATGTCCTATGCACTTGAGAGTTCTGTTTTAATCTGTGTGTGTGGTGTGTGCGTGCATGATGCACGACAAGTGTGTATGATGCATGAGCATATATATGTACATGAATGTGTGCATGAAGTGTGCACATGTTTGATGTGTATGTATGACATGTATATGATTCATGTGTGATGTACATAACTGTGTGTGTGTAATGTATGTGAGCATGTATGAGGTATGTTTATGAAGCGCTTGTATATGTAATGTATGTACATGTATATGTATGATGCATATTCATGGTGTATTCCTTTTCTCTCTCTCTCTCTCTGTCTTTCTTCATGTACCAAAGGGCGCTCGAGTGTGCATGCCTGTGAGGTCCAAAGGTGACATCAGGAATCATCCTGGATTGCTCTACCTCCTTATTGCTTTACTCCCGGTTTCCCAGGCTCCGCCTTCCAGGGCCCAAACTATAGGCTGCCACCAATTCTACCTAGTATTTTCTTGGTCTCTGGAATTCGAACTCAGGTTCCTTTGCTTTCGAGGCAAAAGCTTTGGCTACTGAGCCATCTCACCAGCCAATGATTTTTAAGAAGCAGATCAGGGCGCATGAGCAGTGGTGCTTTGAGCCCCCAGCCAGTGTCTCCAGAGCCAGCTGCCCTTCCGCGGCTGTCACTGTGGCCACCACAAACAAAGCTGCTGACCGGACACTCGAGCAGTTCTTGAAGTACTTGGAGAAGCCCGGGATGCTGGACACACTGGCGAAGTGTTGGTAGCCTTGTATGAAGAAGCAGAGAAGCCTACTCGTTCGTGCTTGGGACTGTTCAGAGCATCGTTTAGGAGCTGCAACCCCAGAAAATCCAGAAATAGAGCTGTTTCATCTAGAATTGACAGAAATGAAAGAGAACTATGAAGCTACTGTAGAAGAAGAAGAAGAAGAAAAAAAAAAAAGACTCGAAAGCAAAGCTTGCTCAGGAAGGCTGGACAGATGGCTCAGGGGTTAAGATTCTATCTCACAAGCAGAAGGTCCTGAGTTCAGATCCCAGGTCCCACATAAAAACGCCAGGCAGAAACCAATAGTGACCTGCACCCCCGACCCTGGTGGGGAGAGCCTGGAAAATCCCAGAGTGAAGCAAAAAGAAGGTAGAAGTAATTCAGGATGATTCCTGAAATCACCCTTGGGCCTCCGCAGGGACACACAGTGCTCTCTGACACACACACACACACACACACACACACACACACACACACACACGCAAAATAGGTAAATAAAGCCTAAAAGCTTGCTTAGTATGAGCCACCTCAGGAGGAGAAACGAGCTGAATAGGAGTCTTCTCAGACCCTAAAAAAAGACACTAAAAAAAATGACTTTGTATTGAATAATTTGTACAGTATATAATCTTTTCTGGACAGATCCTACAAAACTTTCAATATGTTAAATTCACTTATGCTTTGGCTATTATAAATTCATTCTTAGATTCACCAATAAAAACTCAACATAAAAAAAGAAGTTGGGGCTGGACAGATGGCTCAGGGATTAAGACTGTGTCAAAAGCAGAAGGTCCTGAGTTCGGTTCTCAGGACCCATGCAAAAACAAATGCCAGGTGGAAACGGAAGCAGCCTGCACTTCTGGTGGGCGGAGACCAGGAAATCTCAAAGTGAAACAAGGAGGAGGTCGAAGCAACCCAGGATGATGCCCAAAGTCACCCTTGGTCCCCCACAGGGACACACAGTGTCCTCTGATACACACATACATATGCAAAATAAATAAAGTTAAAAAAAAAAAAAAAGAAGCTGGTCAGATGTTGACTCCTCCAGAGCTTTCCCCGCACAGATCACAGGGCAAACGCTTCTTCTAGCTCGCAGGCCTTACCAGCGAGGGCTCTGGTCATCTCTCCCAGTCATCCCCCACCATTCTCTCTCCAGCTTTCTTCCCAAGACCAGCACATTCGTGAACGGCCTATAGCTCTGAAACAAGCAGCCCAGGCCAGGAGGAGAGCCGTGGATGGAACTCTTGAGGCTTGACCACCACGTGCTCTACCACGGTGCCCAAGAGCATGCCCTGTGCATTCCAGTCTCAACCCTGTAGCTTGTTCTTTAAGACGACCCAGCCCCCGGCGATCGGCTCCTTCTAGTCCCGCTCCGCCGCCTCAGATATAGGCGCTGACCACTTTTTTGATTCGTTTCCAGGGAATTACATGTAGAAAAGAGCGCAGAGAGGAGAGTACTCGTTTGCATCCTATAGCAAGCTGTTCATCTTTCTCAATGTCTCCTTGCCTTCCTCCTGTCTGTCCTTACGACCTCCTCTTCCTCTTCCTCTACTTTTAGCTTCTCGTCCTCTCCTTCCTCCTCCTCTTCTTTTACCCTGTCTTCCTCTTCCTCCTCCTCTTTGTCTTCTTTCTTCTTTTTTGTTTTTCCTTCTCTTCCTTTTTCTTTCACGCTTTCTCTTCCTGCTCCTCCTCCTCCTCCTCCTCTTCTTCCTCTTCATGTTTCTCTGTGCTGGGACTCAAACACAGGGCTTTGCACAGGCTAGACAAGTCCTCTTCTGCCAAGTTTCCCCCCCCCCCCGAACCCTCTTGCCTGACTTCTGCTTGTAAAGCTCTCGCCGCAGCACATAAACCGAGCCGAGTCTGAATAGACACTGCTGTCTCTGGCGCTGGCTGATGCATTTTGAAGTCTTCCCCCAAGGTCCTGGGAGAAGACGGGGCCCAGAGGAGAGGCTGTGGTTTCTTCTCACTGTCAAGCTTCGTCCTCTCTGGTAATTGGGGGTGCTCAAGTGAGCCTGATAATGAGATAATAGCTGGAGACATCCGCTTCCCTTTGTATGGGAGACTCCAGCGGGGAGATCTGTGTCCCTTGGTCTGTCAATCAGTCGGGAGTCATCAGGGACGCTACAGTGAGGGGGGAAAAATGCTGCGAGCTGGTCTCAAACCACAGCGCCAGGATTTCCTAGGCCAACAGGTGTTTATTCGAAATGAGGTTTTGAAGTTTCATGAGCGACTCTGATGCTCTTCCTAGGCGGGATGGAGAGTCCCTACAGCTTCCCAGCAGACTGGAATAACTTCAGTCTCACGGGAGTGAGAGTGAGAGACGTACCAATGCGGGGGGGGGTGTCTGTCTGTCTGTCTCTGTGTGTATCTGTGTGTGTCTATGTGTATGTCTGCGTGTGTGTGTGTGTATGTGTAAAAGAGGGCACTTGAGTGTATGTCTGTGTGTCTGTGTGTGTGTGTCTGTGTGTCTGTCTGCGTGTGTCTATGTGTATGTCTGTGTGTGTGTGTGTGTGTAGAAGAGGGCACTTGTAGAAGAGGGCACTTGAGTGTGTGTGTGTCTCCGTGTGTGTCTGCCTGTGTCTATGTGCATGTCTGTGTGTGTGTGTCTGTCTGTCTGTCTGTGTCTATATGTATGTCTGTGTGTCTATGTCTGTGTGTCTGTCTATCTGTATGTCTGTGTCTGTGTCTATGTATATGTCTGTGTGTGTGTGTGTGTAGAAGAGGGCACTTGAGTGTGTGTCTATGTGTCTGTCTGTCTGTCTGTGTCTATGTATATGTGTGTGTGTGTGTGTGTGTGTAGAAGAGGGCACTTGAGTGTGTGTCTATGTGTGTGTGTCTTTGTGTGTGTGTGTGTGTCTATATGTATGTATGTGTGTGTGTGTCTGTGTCTTTTTGTTTGTTTATGTGTATGTCTGTATGTGCATGTGTGTGTGTAGAAGAGGGCACTTGAGTGTCTGTGTGTCTGTCTGTCTGTGTCTATGTGTATGTCTGTGTCTATATGTATGTGTGTGTGTGTCTGTCTGTATCTGTGTGTGTGTCTGTGTGTGTCCGTCTGTGTCTATGTGTATGTCTGTGTGTCCGTCTGTGTCTATGTGTATGTCTGTGTGTGTCTGTGGAGGCCTAAGAGTGACATCAGGAATCACCCAGATTGCTTTATCTCCTATTGCTTTGCTCTGGGGTTTCCCAGACTCTGCCTTCCAGGGTCAGAAGTGTGGGCCTCTGCCGGTGGGGATATTCAATCTGGGGATGTGGAGATCTGAACTCAGGTCCTTTTGCTTATGAGCAAAGACTTAACCCCCTGAGCCATCTTAGCCTTCCGTAACTTGCCTTTAAAAGTTAGGGGAAAGGACCAAGACATGCAAACGGTCCTCTAGCTTTGTAGAAGCAGAGCCTGGACAATATGGAAACTTCTTTAAGGCTCTTTTGTTGGTTTTGTTTTGGTCCAGCGTCTCATGTGGTCCAGGCTGGATTCGACCCTGCTGTGTAACCAAGGACAATGCTGATCTTCCCGCCTCTATCTCTTCAGTGGGGGGATTGAAGTCTGCGCTCCCACACCCACTTTAGACTGGGCTGGGGGTCCAATTCAAGGCCTCCTGGTGCCAGGCAAGGATTCTCCAAGCTGAGTGTCACCCCGGCTTAGAACTCCTGTCCCTGCCTCCACCTCCCTAATGCTGGAATTACAAGCATGCACCACATCCACGTTTTAAAAAATTAATTTTTAATAAATTGGTTAAATTTACATTTTTTTTTACTTCTTTTTTTTTTTTTTTTTAATATGGGACCTGGGATCCGAACTCAGAACCTTCTGCTTGTGAGACGGAGTCACAACCCCTGAGCCATCTCTCCAGCCCCTAAATTTACATTTTTATATACATGCTCCTTGCCTCCCTCATTCTCCCTTCCCTTCTTCCCTCCCCTCGCACACATCCCATCCCACCCTCTCGCCCCTCCCTATGTGGGTCCCGTCTATTCCCTCCTATTCTCCTGTCCTTTGGATCAATGGGTCCTGGGGCTCCCTCTGTATCATCTGTTCTCATGGGGGTTCAGGCCTCTGTGGCACACAGAGAGGCCCTTCCTTGGGCGGCCCGATGATAGGGGTACTCCCCTACCTCTGTCTGACCCCGCGCCCCTGAGGATCTTACTGCCTGAGACTTTCTCCTGAGATCCTCGCCATTGCATGGGGGCATGCTGCACGTCCACCACTGCCAGGTCCATGTTTTATTTTATTTTGGAAACAATATTTTATTCCCTTACGATATTTGAGAGAGAGAGAGAGAACGCATGTGGGCACGGGTGGAGGTCAGAGGACAACTTCAGAAGTCAGTTCTCTCCTGTCATGTGATGTGGGCTTGGGGGGATAGAACTCAGGTTTCCAAGTTTGCATGTGCACCTTTATGTACTGAGCCATCTCGCTGGACCCCCCTTTCATGTAGTGCTAGGACATCCAACCCAGCGCCTCTACATGCATGCAAGTCTCTACCTCCTAAGACATGGCCCCAACCCTCTACATGGACTTTTTATTATTATTATTATTATTATTATTATTATTTATTCAACTGTGTGCATATGTGTGTGTACGTGCACGCGCGTGTGTCTGTGTGTGTATGTGTGTGTAGAACCACGGACGAATTCGCGAACCACCATGGACGCCTCCACCTCCTTCTGCCCCGGGATTCACAGGCTCCACCCTACCAGGACCAGAAGCGCAGGCCGCCCCCGCTTCCGCCTGGCGTCTATACGTGGGATCTGGGATCCGAACTCAGGACCTTCCGCCTGCAAGGCAGAGGCTTAACCCCTGAGCCACCTCTCCAGCCCTCTACATGGACTTTTTTTAAAATTGTATATATTTTTTTTATTTTACATGCATGCATGTGTGTATGTGTGTGTATGTATGTGTCTCAGAGGGCACTGTGTGTCCCTGTGGAGGACCAAGGGTGACTTTGGGAATCATCCTGGATTGTTTCCACCTCACTTTTGCTTTGCCAGATTTCCTAGGCTCTGCCCACTAGGGCTGGAAGTGCAGGCCACTGACGTTTCCACCTGTTGTTTTTACACCTGGGATCTGGGATCTGAACTTAGGACCCTCTGCTTTCGAGGCAGAGTCTTAACCCCCAAGCCAGACTTTCCAGACTTTTAAAGAAATTCTATTGTGTATTCTTATTCTGTGCGTGTGTGTGCGTGTGTGTATGTGTGCGTGTGCGTATGTGTGTGTGTGTGCGTGCATGCGTGTGTGCGTGTGTGTGTGCGTGTGTGTGTGTGTGTTCACATATCGACAGGGGATGACTCTATGGCAATCCTCTCCTTCTACCTTCACATGTGTCTCCAGGATCAAATTTAGACCAACCGGTTTGCAAGTCATCTTGCTGTCCCCACCTATCAGGAAGGGTGACTGTGGACAGTTGGAAGGCCAGCAGGCCCCAGTGGACAGAAGGAGCCTGCCATCTCCAGGGCTCTGCTAGCTCCCCCCCCAGGTGAGTCCGCCTGGCGGGCTTGCTGGAAGAAGGAAGAAGACAGAGGGTAACATCTGGTGAGAGCTAAAAATAGCAGGTATTCTCGGGCTTCTGAGGCTGCTCACTTGAAAGAAGAGCATAAATCATCCTTTTGCCCAGAACCCTTATCTTCGTGCAGCAGGTGGGGAGGGAGAAGGATGAGGAGGGAAGGGGGTGGCGAGGAAATGGCTCATTACTGGAAATCCCCTCTTGGTCCCGCAACCAGTCGGGAGGATTGGGGTTGGTATCCACAGTGGCTGTAACACAGGAGGAGAGACACGTTAACATGGTCGTCTCTGCCTCTCTCACAATGAGATGCCTTTTCGTTTCATTGTGTGTGTGGAGTTCCTTTAAAAAAATCTGTGTATATATTTAAGAGAGAGAATGCAAATGTATGCGGTGATGTGTGGGCGGAGGTCAGAGGACACTTTCAGAAGTCGGTTCTCCCCTTCCACCATGTGATGGGCTCCCAAGACTCGAAGTCAGACCCCCAGGTTTGCGGACAGCTGCCTTTACCCTCCAAGCCACCTTGTGAGCCTGTTTTACTATGGTTTGCAGGGCTGGGGACTGAGCCGACTGGCCTGCATATGTGGCAGGCGCTGTGTCACTGAAACGCACCCCTCCCACCCTCCAGCCCCCATCCCGAGCCCTCTTTTTTACTTTTCTATTTTAAGACAGGAGCCCACTGAGTTATCCAGGCTAAACGTCCACGCGCTCAGTAGCCCAGGTTGGCTTTGAACTCGCCATTCTTCCTGCCTTCGCCTTCCCAGGCCTGGCCTGAAGTTGCTCTGACTGCTTAGCTCCGGGGAGCGGCTGGCATCCCGCTTCAGGTCTCTCAGGACTTGGTCATTCTTGATTTCATGTAGGCTCCTGTGGGTTTCCTTCCACGGTTTAGGTCAAGAGTTTGGGGGAGGGGGGTGGGAGGGAAAACTGGGGACCGTGGATAGTCCTTGACTTCCTAGGCAGGAATCCTGGGGGTTCCCATCCACCTTCCCTGCCATTCCCTCCCCTGGGAGCTGCCCAAGCCGCCCGGGGAGACTAGTTTTTAATGCGTTGCTTCTCTTCGTCCACACAAAAGCGTCTATTCTACTCAACTGACACCCTCTCCTCTCTCTACCGTCAACATTTCTTTAGCCCTAATCCTTTAAAACCCCCTTAAACAACTCCAAAGCAATAAAGAGCTAGTTCTTGGTTACAATGCTCCCCCCCCCCCTTTGTTCCTCCTAAACCTCTTCTCAGATTGCAGGCCAGAAGGTCTTTGGAGACTGGTGACTCATTGCCTTCCCTTGGTGAGATCACCGACTGCCTGAGCCCGGGATGCTGGCTGCGGTGGGCTGGGTGTTGGGTAACAGAGCTGTGTAGCGGAGGGCGGAGCTTCTTGAAGGAGGGGGAGGTGGCGCCCCTGAGACTTTGCAACATCAGTAACTCCCAGGGGCCCTGAGGGATGATCTTTGCACGCTTTGGGGCGGCTTATCCTCAAGTGACCTGATCTCTTCCGTTGGCCTCTCTGCTCCCCAAACACCGACACCTGGGGTGGGAGGGTAGGGGGTCTACCATCTCCCTTTCTAGGTGTTTGCATGACATCCTCTGGGAGGAAATATATGTTACCCTTGTGGCGATTAGCCTTAGATGTGCTTCTCGGCACAAAGGCATTTGACAGCGGGTAGTAGGAAAAGATGAATTTTGAAGAGAATGAACAGGGATTGGATTATTGGGACGAGCCCTGGTTGAAGGAAGGAGCGAGAAATACAGAAGCCTCAGGAAGAGTGTGGACCAAGTCCAAAGCCTCTACATCTAGCAGCCTTAGGTGGGAAAGGAAGAGGGTAGAATGTTGGCAGACCATGTGTTCTAAGCTGGCACAGGTAACTAATAAATAAACCGTTGGTCGATATCATTGTTGCAAGAGGGTGACAGACAGATAGGTAGACAACGGAGCAGACCAAGAAATATTCCTGCTGTGTGTACGAACGGACTCTGGCCATTAGCAACCCTGGGGAAGCCCAAGAGGGTCAGGAGAAGAGTGTGAATTTTTTTTTAAATCCAAATCAGCATGGAGAGATGGCTCAGGGGTTAAGCCTCTGCCTCATAAGCAGAAGGACCTGAGTTTGGATGCCAGACCCCATGTGAAAATGCCAGGCAGAAATGGAGGCCACCTGTTCTTCCGACCCTGAAAGGCAGAGAGCCTGGAAAACCCCAGAGCAAGGCAAGAAGGAGGAAGAGTAATCCAGCACGATTCTCAGTCATTCTGGGCCTCTACACACAGTGCCCTCTCTCTCTCTCTCTCTCACACACACACACACACACACACACACTTACTCAAATCGAACAATTTGAAGTCACCTAAGTGGTTAGTGTAAAACAATACATTCATTGAATGTCTTGGTTTGACTGTGAACTGTCTCTCCCACAGGTTTAAGCATTTGGACACTTAGTCACTAGTGTGTGAGACTATTCTGGAAGGTTGTAGAACTTGTAGGAGTTGGACCCTCAACTAGAGGAAGTGGGTGATTGATAGTAGACTTCTAGGTTTTATGACCTGGCTCTACTTCCTGTCCACTCTCTGCTTCCTGACTGTGGATGAGATGTGACCAGTAATAACTCATGGTCCAGCTGCACCCACCACGATAGACTGGAATCTTCTTTGAAGCAGTGAGCCAAGGGCACCGAGATAGTTCAGTGGACAAGGTGCTTGCTTACAAACCTGGCAATCTTAGTTGGATTTCCAGAAGCCCATATGGTGTAAAGAGAGAACTGATTAATAAAAGTTGTCCTCTGACCTCCACCCATACATCATTTATGTTCTATCTCTCTCTCTCTGTAAGTCTCTTTCTCTCTAATAAAAAATGCTGTTAACCAAAATAAACCCTCCCTCATTTCCTCCCTCTCTCTTCCTTCCTCCCTCCCTCCCTCCCATCCTTCCTTCCTTCCTTCCTTCCTTCCTTCCTTCCTTCCTTCCTTCCTTCCTTCCTTCCTTCCTTCCTTCCTCCCTCCTTCCCTCCCATCCTTCCTTCCTTCCTTCCTTCCTTCCTTCCTTCCTTCCTTCCTTCCTTCCTTCCTTCCTTCCTTCCTTCCTTCCTTCATCCCTCCCTTCCTCCCTTCCTTCCTTCCTCCCTTCCTTCCTTCCTCCCTTCCCTTCTTCCTTCCTTTTTCCTTCCTTCCTTTAGTCAGTTGTTTCAAAATCGTCTCAGCAATGAAAAAGTAACTAATGCTCTGATGTACATACATGTATTTATAGGGGTACATTGCACACGTATAATATACATCCATAAATGGAAGGGGATGAGAGGCTGGAGAGGTGGCTCAGGGGTTAAGCCTCTGCCTTGCAGGCGGAAGGTCCTGAGTTCGGATCCTAGACCCCACGTATAGAGTTCGGATCCTAGACCCCACGTATAGAGTTCGGATCCTAGACCCCACGTATAGACTCCAAGCGGAGGCGGCCTGTGTTTCTGGTCCTGGTAGGGCGGAGCCTGTGAATCCCGGGGCAGAGTAAACAAGGAGGAGGTGGAGGCGTCCATGGTGGTTCCCGAATTCGTCCGTGGTTCTACACACACATACATACATACATACATACATACATACACACACGCATACACGCACAATTGAATAAATAATAATAAAAAAAAATGGAAGGGGATGAGTGATTAAAAAAGATTAGTTAAAGGTCAAACCCCTAAAAAGATGTGAGCTTGAAGGGGTTTGCTGTGAAAGAGACAGAGAAGAGAGGGAGGTTGGGGAGAAAGGAAGGGGCCATGAGTACTGCACAAGTCTCTGGCAACCCAGAATCCTGGGTGTGGTGCTTGTATCTGGTTATACACTATTAACGCACCTTGCTGGCTTCTTTCTTTACCATTTCAGTTCCCAACTGGTTCCTCTTGCCAATCAAATACACAGTGGTACTTAGGATCTACTTCTAGGAGAATTCAAACTAAGACAAAAGTCAAGAGCATTGTCTGCAGTCCTTGCTACAGAAATAGTAGTCTGCAAAGCATTAAAATCAAGCGTCTTTTGGGAACTTATTCTAATGCTTACAACTTATTCTACTTATCTAACACTTACAACTTATTTTAATGCTTACAACTTATTCTAGAAACAGAATCCCAGGATCCATTGCAGCCCTTCTGTGGCAATTTGCCTGCATGCTATCAATGAATTCATTACCAGTGCTTAGGGGAGCAAGGGGAGGGTGATTCTGGTTCACAATTGTCCAATTGCAGTTTTTAGTTCTCACTTTGGAGGTTTCGTCCACGGTCAATTGGCTCCATGTTTCTGGGCTAGAGTGAAACAAAGAATGGAGTGGAAAGGAACGAAGGAGAAAAGTTGATGAGCTGTGTCATAGATAGGCATAGATGTCAACTTGACAGTTGAGGGTTTGAGCTCTGGGCACATTTGTAGAGAATCAGTGGTTGAGTTAAGCCCAGAGCAAACCTGCAGGAGATTGTCTAGCTGATGGGGAAGGCCCAGCCTATGGTGGATGGGATTAGGCTCTGGAGTAAAATACAGATAGCTGGTTGAGAGAGTCGGCATCCTTCTGTATACTCGGCCAGACATGCTGGTCTGGCAAGTAAGGATCGCCCCTCTCTCAGCCATTACATAGAGATGATGTGACCAGTTCCCTCGGCCCTGGTGTTGGTGCGTGCTCTCCCGTCAAGACTATGAACTGTAACCAGGAATCATAAAAGAGAATAAACCCTTGTTCCCTTAAGCCATTTGATGGTCATTTATCAGCAACCATGCAGGTGAACTGCAACAAGGGGGACATGAAATGTGGCCCCCACGGTCTCGTGGGTTTGGGAATGTCATGGCCCCTTTCGGGGGTGGAACCTTTCAGGAAGAAGGCGGCCCCAGGGGGTGGTCCCTGAGGTGAGTTAATCCCACCTTCCTTCCAGTAGAGGCCCCCTCTAGTATCCGGCAGTCTGGCAGCTCTCAGCCTCCCCAGTGAGTGTGACGTAGCTTGTCTGCGGCATCTGCCACGGGCCATGTCACCTCCACCACGAAAGACTGTGTCTCCCCTCTAGAACTGTAAGCTGTATAAATCTCCTTCCCTTAAATGGCTTGACTTTGGGTGTTGTCTCACAGCAACACGTAAGACTAACTAGTTCACTCCTGAGGGTCGGGGATGCGATTGGTAGCTCGGTACTTATAGGATGGTCAAGAGGTGGAGGTTAAAGCAAGGAAAGGCTTCATGAAGCTTAGTATCATCCATGGTCGACCTGACAGAGTCTGAACTCACCTAGAAAACAAGTCTCTGGGCCCCTCCGGAGGGATTAGTTAGCCCTGGGCATGGCGCCTGTGGGGGAGATCATGTTGATTAGGCTAATTGAGGTGGGAAGACCCATCCTCAAAGTGGGCAGCATCATTCATCCCAGTAGCTTGAGTTCCCACCTCATTCATTGTTCTCTGCTTCCTGGTCGTGATGTCGCTTCAAGCTCCTGCCACCTCGACTTCCCCGCCACGCTGGACTATAACCTGGAATCCTGAGCCCAAATGATCTATTAGTCCTTATCTTGCCTTTGTCCAGGATTTTATCATAGGGACATGAACCACCAGAGACTTTGAAGCAGGCGTAGCCGCTTGGAACATGTTCCAGTGTCACGGTGCTCCCAGCGAGACCCTCCCTGCCTTGGAATGCTTCCACCGCTTCCTAATGATGCTGTCAAGTTGTGAATTCATCCACTGGTCAATCAGTTAGCTCCGAGGACTAAAACACTGGACACTACCGCATGAGGAATGTCGGATCCCATGTGAACCAAGCCCACCACCCTTCCCGTCTTTACCTCACTTCCCTAGTAGCTCTAGAACACGCAATAGTCAGTCCAGCTATAAAAGACTGTGACTCCACCTCTTGCTTCTCTCTTCTTCCTGCTCGTCCCCTGCGGTCCCGCTGGGGCGGCTCTGTCCCCTCCTAGCCATGTGCTCATGGCGACTCTCCTGATCTCTCTGACCTTAAGCCGTCTCCTCTGCTCTCCCCCCTTAAGGCTATGGCTTCCTCCTTGTCCCCCTTGGACCGGATGTTCCAGGAATGTCTTCCCTTTTCAATAAAATTCCCGCTTTAATGTGATCCGGTTTCAGTCTTCGATTCCACAACACGAGAACCCCAAGGAAGAGACCCTTGGATCACAGCACCCATTATCCATTACCGCTCAGATGATCTTTCTGCAAAGGCCTAGTGACAGCCATCGATCACTTCTCAATGACGAGCTCCACTAGCAGACAACCAAGACTGTAACCCTGGAGGCTTTTACCTACACCAGGATATCCGTCTCCTCACCCATCTGGAAATCATTCCGACCTTTTGCTGTTTTCTCCTCCTTTATTGACGAATGTTGCTCTGGTACACTTTCATACATGTGTATAATACATTCTGACTCTTTACCCTTTTTACCCTTTCTCATCTCCCCACCTGTTCCCCTCCATTCCCCTCTCCCTGTGATTCTTCCTGCCACATTCCTGTCTTTGCATATTGCCTTGCAGCCCACTGAATTTAGCCAACCCTGCCCCCTCTCTTTGATCCTAGAACTGTATCTCAGAGTCTAGTATGCTCCCCTGTGGGTATGTGGCTTAATAATTTTTTTGGTCTGCCTCCCTGTTGCAGTTAGCCTGCATCGCTGCTGATAAATCTACAGCCACACAGCTTAAGGGAACAAGGGGCTTATAGTCATCCCGTTACAGCTCCTTGCCCAGCTTGGCAGGAAAGCCCACGCTATCACCAGGAGCCAAGGGAACCGCCCACACCATATCTGTATACCCACAGAACTGCAGGGGACAATCCTACTGCCAGACCACCATGTCTCACCAAGTATATAGAATGGTGCCAACTTCTTACCCATCTTATTCCTCCATCTTATCTACCTACCCCGGGACTAGCTGCACCCACTATGGGTTCAAGCTCCCCATCCACTAGACAAACCTCCTGCAGGTTTGCTCTGGGCTTAACTCAACTACTAATTCTCTACAAATGTGCCCAGATTCAAATCTTCAACCATCCAGTTGACGCCTATATCTAACGCTCCCTTAACCTGCTAATTGCCCATTGTTCATCATTCTTGGTAGGGCCCATGGATGTCTCCTTAGTTCATAGTCGACCATTGACCAGGTAGATCCATTGCAGGTTTAGTGTGACCTCCTCTGCACGGGGTTCATGCATGAACACCACAAATATGCCTTTCTAGCAGGCTGGCTTATCTTAACCCTTCTCGTGTCTTCCAGTTCTTACATTCTTTCCATTCCCCTCTTCCACAAAGGTCCTGGAGCCATTAGAGGTAGTAGAATCCATGCCAGGCTGAGAACGGGGTCCTCGACATTGTTCTCAGTGCCTTGTGTTAATGCGGGTCTCTGAGTTCACCTGTGTCACTTTAACAGACTCCCAGGCTTAAGGCTCTGAGGGTAGCATTTGCATCTCTTCCGTCCCTCTTCTGTGATGTCGAAGTTTATCCAAGGACAAGGACAACTTCACAAGTCAGTTCTCTTTTCATCATGTGGGGAGCAAGTTAGATGTCTTGCATAGAGCTCAGTGCGTGCGTGCGTGCGTGCGTGCGTGCGTGCGTGCGTGCGTGCGTGCATGCGTGCATGTGTGTGACTGTGCCATGGTGCATGTAGGGAAGTCAGACAACAGCTTGGGGGCGTTGGCGTTCTCCTTCTACCATATGACTCCTGGGGAATCAAACTCAGGTCCTTAGGCTTGGTGGCAAGTGCCTCCACCCATGCTGGTAAATTTCTGACCAAACAGCTTAAGGGAGCAAGGATTTTATTTTCCACTTAGAATCATCCGGTTACAGTTCCATCTTGGCAGGAGAGCTCACGCCAACACCGAGGACCGAGGGAGCTGGCCACGCCACTCTATATATCCACAGGACTGAGCCCTGTCACCGGCGACTCTCTTGCTGTTTTCCAATTTTGCCTTCGTGCTCGCAGTTTCCCGGGGTATTTCTCATTTTGTCGATGTGTGTGGCCTCCTTGGTCTGTTTGTGTTCCTCTTGGTCATTCTGTTTCATGTCATTGTCTATTTTTAAGCAACTGATGCTTTATGACATCAGGATAGAACTTAGCAAACCATCACCGTTATTTTTGTTTCAGTGATGTCTTGGGATCTAGGCGTATGGTTCCATGGTAGGAAGCTCGCTCAGCATGTGCCAGCTCTGGGTTCAGTCCCCAGTGCATATAAACGATGAGGGGAAATAGCATCTCAGTTCAATCTTTGCCACGTGGCATCATTATTCCTGTTCATGGACTTGTTTGGTGAATGTTTCCTTGCAACTCAGTTAGTGTAACGGTGACCCTACTATTACTACGAGAGAGCACCCAAAGTCAAACAACTTATGGGAGAAAGGAGATTTATTCAACTTACAGTTACCAAGGGGAAATAGATACAATCTCTCACGGCTGGCTGGCTGAGACTGGCAGGCAGGCTAAGTCTCCGCAGACCTCCACACGGCTTGAGCATTCCTGGAACGTCTCTCCTCTTCCTATATTCTGTGGTCCCTTTTATATGGCCCATTACTGAGAGGTTCCTATGGGATCTAGGATGGGTGTAATCCTTTCAGGTGGTCTCAGTGGATCCTTCCAGGTGTGGTCTCGGCTATCTTCGTTAATACCAAGATTGTCAAGTTGACACCCAGGCTTAACTATCATAGTTAGTCACATATATTTCTTCCTCTTCCGGCATTATTGTTGGAATTGTTTCTTTATTTTATTCTGTTTTAGTAGTGAGGACTGAGCCCACAACCTCATACATACATAGGACATGGTCTATCCTTCCGCTACCCCTCAGTTTCTTTTCTTTTTCTTCCTTTTTTATTTGCTCTTTAAATGATCTATCTATCTATCTATCTATCTATCTATCTGTCTGTCTGTCTGTCTGTCTGTCTGTCTGTCTGTCTGTCTGTCTGTCTGTCGGTCTGTCGGTCTGTCGGTCTGTCTGCCAGTCTATCTATCTATCTATCTATCTATCTATCTATCTATCTATCTATCTATCTATCTATCTATCTATCTATCTATCTGAGAGAGAGAATGACAGAGAGAGAGAGAGAGACATGCTCACTTCCATTCATGGTGCGTGGGTGGAAGTCAGAGGACAACTCTGAGAAGTCAGTTCTGTTTTCCCGCCATGTGGGCTTCCATTTCGAGCCCCGAGCTCAGGCCACCTCTGGGTCATCTCCCTTTCCTTATTCCAGTTTTGCTCTTTCATCTCGTCTGAATAAAATCTTTAATTTCCCTTTCCATTTCCTCAGAGTTAGAAGAGACAAGGAGACTCCTAAGATATCCACTACATTGCTATGCAGGTGATGTATTTTCCTAAGTCACAAGGCCCCTGATAGATAACTCACCTTCGCAAGGAGAGATGTCAGTTTACTTTCTTATTTTCCACAGCTAGAGCTCGCAAAAGTTGAAGCTTATGTGCAATAACCATAACTTTTAGAGATTAGTTAAAATTCCTTCTGGAAGTTTCCTTTGAACACAGAGAACGCTTCGCTTTGCCAGCTTCTTTCCTTCCGTGGAAACCAATCACTCTGAATATGGGCATGGCCGTGCGAGCCTGTAATCTCAGCATTTAGGAGACAGGGGCGGGAGGTACTGAAAACTCAAGGTCAGCCTGGTTTACACGGTGAGAGGCCAGAGAGGGCAGCATAGTGAGACCCCGACAACAACAGGTTGGAGAGACGGCTCAGGGGTTAAGACTTTGCCTTGAAAGCAAAAGAACCCGAGTTCAGAACCCCCAGATCTGACTTAAAAATGTCAGATGAAAATGGTGGCGGCCTGAACTCCTGGCCCTGGAAGGCAGAGCCTGGGAACCCCAGAGGGAAGCAAGAAGGAAGTAGAGCGATGCCGGATGATTCCTGATGTTACTATTGGCAATCCACAGGCACACACGGTACCCTCTTCTACACACACACACACACACACACACACACACACATATGCACACACGCACAATTGAATAAGAAAAAAATGACAGAAAGAGACTTCAAGGGTGCACTAGTCATTTGCCGCAATAAAATACACGAACACAAGCCATTTGAGGGTGAAAGAGCTTATTTTGGCTTACAGTTTGAGGGTCCAGTCTGTCCTGGCAGGGAAGTCAACGCGGAAGGAGCTGGAGGCAATAGGTCAGCTGGAATCTACCATCAAGAAGCAGAGAGAGAGAGGAGGGCTGGAGCTCCGCTTGGGAGGCAGAGGCGTGAACCCCTGAGCTCTCTCTCTCCTCAGCCTGAGTGGTCAGTGTCCCTAACATCAGAACCCAATGACTTGGTCCCCACCACCACCTCCGACAGGGATCTTTGTGGCTGTTCCGCATGGCACAGTGTTTATTATATGTGCTACTCCTACCGAATCCTCCACTAACATTCCAGAGATGCTACCCTGCCAAGGGAGACACATCGCAGCCCTTTCTGCTCTTGGTAGGAATCTTATGTGCCTAAGAACCTTCCCTAGGAGAGAAAGAGGAAGGATTTCCTCTGCGGAATGACAGCGGGGGAAGGAAGTGTGGCCGCCTGTCACAAGCCATCTTTTCCTCTCACCGTAAAGTAACACAAGCACACAGCACCCTAACCTCACTGCGAGGGAGTGGGGCTGGTGTTTACAGGTAAACAGAGGCCTGCTGCCTATTTGGATCCCCGGAACAAAATTCAGCCAGAAGATTGAAAACACAATTGTGTTTACAGATCCGCATCCGGCCTGCTAAGCTGTTAACTTGGCCGCTGAAGGCCAAGGTCATGTTTATTACAAGCAGAGGTGTGTGTGTGTGGGGGGAGACGGGTTGGGAGGAGGCGGAGGCTGTGGAGGAGGGTTTTGGGGGAGCTGAGAGCCTCGGTAGCTGTGGATCTGCGGCTGTCTAATGCAGATAACCACCACCCTCAAGTCACACAGCATGGCTCATGGGAACACATCCCGGGCCTCTGTACGTCTCAGTTCTGGGGCCCTGTTGCTCCCCCAAGCTCTGAGACATCTCCAGATGGGCCACTTGGTCCAGTGATCTGTGGATGTTTCTAACTCGCAAACTTTTCCTTCTCACTGTGGAAGAAGACTCTGCTAAAAAAAGAAAAGAACTTGGTAACAGTCACAAAATCATGCAAAAAGAGCAACCACCTCCTAGCATAGGTTATGATACTCAGATACACACACACACACACACACACACACACACACACACACACACACATGCCCTCAGGCAAGGATGCACACTGTACACACAAATAACAAAGCTGCTTAAGTTCTTAGATTATCAGAAGAACTCATAGGAAAGAAATGGGAAGCTGCTTTGGACAGTTCCTGGTGGAAATACAGAATGTACCCCACAAATGCCATATGATGCTACTTCAGGAAATTTCCAGGAAAAGGACTTGCCTCCAAGAGAATTAGATATAAATAGGTGACCTGTATGGGGGGGGCAGGGCAGCTGACCTTTGCTTTGATTTCTCAGCATGGAGGGGCTGCCCTAAAACTGTCCACAGAGGTAGAGAGAGGCGGGGCGCTTGTCTATTTCTGACTCACCTTAGATCTGTATAGGGTTTTAACACTGCTGGTCCCCAGGGACCGGCCTTAGTCCCAGGGGCATTCAGACGGCCGGTGACCTTACGGGCCCCACAGAACTTGGCCAGGGAGTAGTGTCACGTGAAAAGCTGTTTTGGGCTTCAGGTGCTGGCCTGACCCATTGTGTTCCCTGGCCCAGCCTCTGGAAGGAGGAGCGTCAGAAGTTTTTCATTTCGTGCTTATTAAATATCTTTAATCAAAGCCCAGGTTCCCGGCAAGATGGCTTCCAGCCAGCAGGCTGGGCAGATCCCCTCCCTGCTGGGTCTGGTCATCCGACAGAATGGTAGGAGCAGCAGACACAGGGCCTTCCAGGCAGAATGGATACAGAGTGCCCGGAGGACGGAGCTGACCCTCCACAAAGGCCCAGCGCGGTGCCCTCTGGGGTGGACCCGTGAGGACGAAGCTGAGTCCCTCCCTCCCTTGATCTGGCCCAGTAGATGCCATGAGTCTAGAGCGGTCATCTGGACATTATGTATATATTGAGTCCAATCAACTAGCCTGGTACATTCAGGCCAAGTGCTTTGACTTAGGATTTTTGTCCTGCCGCCTGGTGTTGCGACAAAGAGTGGAGCCGGGGAGTCCGTTATCATAAAATTATTAAATGGGGAAAAGAGTTGAGACTGTTTACCTTCAAACAGAAAGCAAGACTGTGATCGTTAACCCTGGGTGTCAACTTGACACACCTGGCATTTAACTAAGATCAGCTGAGACCCCCTGAAGAGCTGATCTGGATCAATACATTTACAGTACAAAGACCAGCCCTAGATCTGACGAAACCTCCCTAGATCTCATTGGAGCCTCCCAGTAGCAGACCAGCTAAAAGGAAGATGGAACAGGAGACTGGGAGGAGGAGAGACTCTGAAGCTGTGCTAGGAAACGCTCTTCCTCCTGCTGCCCGGTTTCTTTGACCCTCCAGCTCTCCAACCCTCCAAGTCTTCAACTAAGACTCCAGGGTCCTCCAGCCTTCAGCCATCACCCACTGGCCTACTGGACTGAACAGCTACTGGCAGCCATCGTTGACTACCTCGGCCATATTTCATAAGCCAACTCAATACATTCCCTCTTTATATATTCATTCCATTGATTCTGTGGCTCTAGAGAACCCTGACTTACACAAAGACCCCCGGAAAGTCTGTGGCTAGAAGCTGGGGATCCTGGCAGCTCTCAGGAAGGGGTATACTTGGAGGTCAGCCATAGGGTAAGTTTTAGTCTTCAGGAAAAAAAGAAAGACAAAAAACCCAGAATATCAGGAAAAGCATATTAGATGTTGGGAGTTGAGACAAAAGCACCAAAGACAGAAAGTTTCGCTCTTGGAGAACTTGAGAATAGCAGCTCACCAAACACATGTGGACAGCTTTGCAGTTTCTGCTTCTGTTTGAGATTTGTTGAGAGCAGGCGAAGGAGAGAGAGAAGAGAGAGAGGAGAGAGAGAGAGAGAAAGAGAGAGAGCGCTTCTGGGGACAAAGGGTATAGACCCCTCCTGTCACTTTTGCATGAACCCAGGTGGATCAAATTCCCTGAGTGTGCTAGTTAGACATGGTGTCAACTAACAATCAAAGGCTGAGGTCTGGACACCCTTGTGAAGAGTTAACAGTTCAGGCAAGTGTGCAGGAGATTGATTGATGGGGAAGAAAGCCCACAGCAGGTGGCACCATTCCCTGGGCACGTGGATAAGGTATCTTGACAGTCTCGCTGCTTTGCAGCAAGGTTTGCCCCCTCTCAGTGGTCCCTGTGGCTAGGGCGTGACCAGTTACCGCGGCTCTTGGTGCTCGTGTGAGCTCTCCTGCCAAGGTGGAAAAGGCCTGATAACTGGAATTCATAAGAAAGAATAAAACCTCCTTGTTTTCCAAAGTTCTTGCTCGTGAATTTATCGGCCACCTGCAGACAAACTATGACATCCAAATTAGGTTTCAGAACTCAGATTTCATTCCGCTGTTATTAGGGAGACTGGAAGTGGACTTTGGGGAGGGGGGTCAGGCTTAGGTTCCTAGGTCTTTGAGCAGTTGCCCTGCTTGCTGAACTATCTTGGGGTTCTAGATTTATGGATTGTTTCCTGCAGGGCACAGCATGATATCTCACTGTTTAAAAACGGATTTCCCTAAGGATAAATGGAGTTAAACAGTTTTTCTTACCCTTTTTTCCAATCTATATATTTCTTTATTATTATTATTATCATCATCATTATTATTAGTGTATGTGCATAATGTATGCATATGTGGGCTTGAATGCCAACGGTTCTGTATGTGGAATACAGCTTCGTGGTTGGTTCTCTCCCTTCCACTTTCACATGGACTTCGGAGATCAAACTCAGGTCGTCGGTCTTGCGCAGCAAGCGTCTATACTTGCTGAGCCTTGTCGTGGATTCCACCTATATATATATATTTATAGGTTTTTTAAAATAATTTTTTATTATTATTTATTCAACTGTGCGCATATGCGTGTGTATGTGTGCGCACGCGTGTGTGTGTCTGTGTGTGTGTCTGTGTGTGTGTAGAACCACGGACGAACTCGCGAACGACCATGGCCGCCTCCACCTCCTTCTGCCCCGGGATTCACAGGCTCCGCCCTACCAGGACCAGAAGCGCAGGCCGCCCCCGCTTCTGCCTGGCGTCTATACGTGGGATCTGGGATCCGAACTCAAGACCTTCCGCCTCCAAGGCGGAGGCTTAACCCCTGAGCCACCTCTCCAGCCCCATATTTTTTAAACTTTATTTATTTTGCACGTGTGTGTGTGTGTGTGTGAGAGAGAGAGAGAGAGAGAGAGAGAGAGCGCACTGTGTGTGCTTGTGGAGGCCTGGCGACTTCAGAGAATCATCCTGAATCGAGTCTACCACCTATTTGTTTTGTTCTGGAGTTTTCCAGGCTCTGGCTTTCAGGACCTAGAGTACAGGCTGCAACATTTCTGCTGGCATTTTTACATGGGACCTGGGATCCGAACTCAAGGACCTCTGCTTGCAAAGCAGAGTCTTAACCCCTGAGCCATCTCCCCAGCCCTCTATCTATTTTCTTAATGAAGCATTGGTTCAGATGGCTTGCTCACTTTCTTTCCATTGCTACTCATTATCATCTGTGTGCGTGTATATGCGTGTCTCGGAGAGCACTGTGTGTGTACCTGTGGAGGCCCAGTGTGACCTGAGGGATCGTCCTGGGTTGCTCTACCTCCTTGTCATGGTTTGAATGGGATGTGTGCCTCACACACAGCCTCATGTGTTTGAATCCTTAGCTGTCCCTGGGGAAAGCCATGGCACCTGTAGGAGATGGAGCCTTGCTGGAGGGAGGCACAGCACAGGGAGGGGCTTGAGGCTGGTGAGCTCCGCTCTGCTGGCGCTGGCAGACGGCCCTCACAGTCCTGCAGCGAGCACTCTTGGCTTCCGTGAAGGATGCGACTTAAGCCGCCTCCAAATTCTGCCAGTCAGTCATGCCTTTTCTGCCACACTGGACCTTATCTCCGCTCTGGAGCCATAATTTAAATCTCTTCTCCCATTAGGTGTGTTCGAGTGATGTCTCACAGGAGCAGGAAGAGTAACTAGCACACTCACGGCTTTGCTCTGGGGTTCCCCAGGCTCTGCCTTCCATGGCAAGAGTTGCAGGCTGCTGCCATTTCTGCATGGCGATTTTACGTGGGATTTGGGGTCTGAACTCGGGTCCTTCTGCTTTTGAGGCAGAGACTTTAACCTCTGAGCCATCTCTCCACCCCCTTCCTCACTTTCTTGTCAGCAAAACTTTATTTTGCGTGCGTGCATGTGTGTGTGTGTGTGTGTGTGTGTGTGTGTATCAGAAGGCACCATGTGTCCCTATAGAGGATTGAGGGTGACTTTGGGAATCATCCTGGATTGCTTCTACCTCCTTCTTGCTTTCCTTTGGAATTTCCTAGGCTCTGCCCACTAGGACCAGAAGTGCAAACCACCGCCCTTTGCACCTGGTGTTTTTACACAAGACCTGGGATCCAAACTCAGGACCTTCTGCTTGTGAGGCAGAGTCTTAACCTCTGAGCCATCCCTCCAGTTTTCATTAGGACATTTTTATCCAGGCATATAACATAATGTCCTCGATCATTCTGCCTGTTCTGCTCCCTTGCCCTCTCTTGTTTTCAACCGGAACGCTCATGTTCTGACTGTTGCTTTAAGGGGATGTAACTGAGTGCTGGAATAAGCATGCAGAAAGCCCTGGGGTGGATCCCCGCCCAGAAATGAATCAACTGTTACGGTGGCACATGCCCGGGAATCCCGAAAGTTTAGAAGTTCAAGGTCACCCTCTGCTACATAGCAAGTTTGAGGCCAGCCTGGGATGACATGAGCCAATCTCTCCCAAGGGGGGAAACGTTATAAAACAATGCTTTAAGAGTTTTTTGGGGGGTATATTTTGCCTGAAAATTATTTCTCAGATATGTTCTATATAAACTGTGTGATGATTCTTAATAAAAATAAATTAGGGACTGTGAGGTAGTTTCATGGGTAAGGTACCTGCTTGGAAACCTTGTGACCTGAGTGTGGTCAGAAACTTACATGGTAGAAGGAGAGAACCGACTTCTCAAAGTTGTCCTCTGACCTTCGCCTTGTACGCTATGGCATGCATTCTCTCTCCTTTCTCTCTCTCTCTCTCTCTCTCTCAAGTAATTAAGTAAAATATTACATAAATAAATTAGGACACAAAGAAAAAAGTGGAATGAAGGTAGGGGGTATGGCCTATGTGGCTGGAAATCCTGCGCTGTCTGAGGTTTAGCTCCTTGGTAGTCACGTGACCTCCCCCTGGGTCTCCGTTTCTCCTCCCCCCTCCCCAATCTCACGGAGCCCAGGCTAGACCTGAGTTCTTGACTCTCCTGCTTTTACCTCCCAAGTACCAGGATTCTAGGTGGGCACCACCACCCCTAGCCCAAGTGACCAAGTCTAAGTTTCCTTTCAGGTCAGAAAACTGGAGATCAGATAATAGCTGTCTTTGAGAGTGACAGGGTGACTCGGCAGAAAAATGGGGGAACTTCTGGTGCACTGTAAAAACCCAATAATGATAACCGAGCCAGGCGTGGTGCACAGCTGGAATCTCAGTGCCCAGGAGCCCAGGACAGGTGAAGAGTTGGAGGTCAGCCTCTTTTATAGAGTGAGATACTACACCCCCCAAAGCTAATCAATCAATCAATCAATCATCAATCAATCAATCAATCAACCAATCAGCAGCGGTTCGACCTGGCTCATTTTATTCAGCTGCACTGGGGCAGTAAGTAGAAGAACCAAAATGCAAATCCAGGACTGTTTGCAGAATTAATGCTTTCCCACGCTCTCTCCACCAGAGGGCGGCATCTGAAGACGGGCAGCCCTGAGTGCTAATTTTACCTGGGTCACTAGCGGCTGGTCAACACCAGAAAGGTGATGTCCCCTTTCTAGCCCCTGGACCTCTGTGAACTAAGGCAGAACGAAGCGTTTGTTCAGAACAAACGGCTACCCCTGTCTCGAGAAACTCAGTAGATTCTAATCGACATTATTTTTTAAGGATATTGGGCAGATACCAAACTAAGACAAGGGTACACTCTCATGTGTACACGCCCGTCAATCCAGACAGGGACAGAAGACCCTAGGCACAGTCCCAGGCAAACAAATCTCAGGATATACAGGAACTTAGGAAACAAGGATGTGAAGTTACTGAGCTGATCAAAAAGTGGCCCAACTAAAAAGAAACATAAAGCAAAACCCAGGATGCAGAATCCAAAGAGGGCTTCCTAACGGCTCAAAACCTGAAGTCTTTGTCATGGAAGATCAAGGGAGGATTTTCCCAGTACTGGAGAGAGGGCATGCTGGGAGAACGTCCACTGCCGAGCATGCTGGGAGAACGTCCACTGCCGAGCATGCTGGGAGAACGCTCCAACACTGGTCTATGTACCACCTCACTTCTTTGTTGGTTTGAGACAGGGTCTCAGTGTGTCGCCCAGGCTGTCTTCAAACTTTCCATCTTCCTGCCTCAACCTTTTGAACAGCTGTGATGATAAATGTTTGTATTATATCTACTAACGAGTATGTGCATGCGTGCATGTATGTATGTGTGTGTGAGAGTATATGGTTCTGTGTATGTCTGCACATGGGGTAGGGGTGTACATGTGGGGGGGTCGGTGGGTGGGTGTATATCTGTACTTGGGGAGGGTGTGTGTGTGTGTGTGTGTGTGTGTGTGTGTGAAGAGGGTCCTTGGGTGTGTACACCTGTTTAGATCCAAGGGTGACACCAGGAATCACCCTGGATTGCTCTACCTCCTTATTGCTTTGCTCCGAGGTTTCCCAGGCTCTGCCTCCCAGGGCCAGACTTGCAGGCCATTTCCGTATCCACTTGGCAGGAAAACACTGCTGCTAAGACTAATAGCTAATAGCAAACATGTGGTGACCAGGGAGATGACTCAGGGGTTAAAAACCTTTGCCTCCAACGCAGAAGGACCTGAGTTCAGATTCCAGATCCTACACAAAAATGCCAGGGCCAGAATTAGAGGCCACACCCAGCCAGCACTTCTACATGGGATCTAGGGATCTGAACCCACACCCTTCTCTTTGTGAGGCAAAGGTTTTAAACCCTGAGCCATCTCCCCAGCCTAGAAAATTGTTTTTTAAAAAAATGTGAAACCTAGATCTGGAGAGAAAGCTCAGCAGGTAACGGCACCTGCTTGTAAACCTGGTGACTCAGGCTTTTTGTTTGTTTGTTTTGTTTTAAGGCAGTACTTATCCAGAGAGTTCAAACTTCTAGGAGCAATGGAGAAAAACGACAGTAGTTATGATAAAGATACCAACTGTACAAGCTAATAGATCATGGCACTCTTGGAAAGGACAAGTAAAACGGTCTCAGGAGGATCAGAAAGGTGTGGGGCAGGATTTTGTCTTGTTTGACATTAGTAGCCATGGCACCCTGAGTCTCACGGAGGAGACTTAGAAAGACGGCCGAATTGATACCGAGATGAACACGGCAGCGAGTGCAAAGGCCCTGAGGTAGAGCAGACTTGGAGGATCATGCCACGGGGTCACAGGAGGACGTGGGATAGGTCAGGGCAGACGTTCCCACATGCCAGCATTGACGTGGTAGAGGGGCCTGTGTTGAAAAATATGTGACTTATTAGATGGAATAATAAAGTGGAATAAAGAGACTTGAAAGTGCCGAGGGAGGCGTATCTAGGGGTATCACAAGTCTCTTCCCCAGACCTAGATGATACTAACCAGTGAGCGTAGACAAGAAAAAGACTGGTCCTCTATGGTAGGCAGAGCGATGGCTTCTGACATTGCCCAAACACAGAATGTGTGGCTATG
Source organism: Typhlomys cinereus (assembly GCA_023101885.1). Lineage (NCBI taxonomy): Eukaryota > Metazoa > Chordata > Mammalia > Rodentia > Platacanthomyidae > Typhlomys > Typhlomys cinereus. Next base: position 2,577,145 of record JALPQD010000068.1, on the reverse strand, counting down.
CCACCCCCACGGGACCGAAGGGACTTTGTAACTGTGATTCAGGGAGGAGCCTTCGACGGAGCAGCGATCTGGAGGGATCTAGGTGGGCCCCGCCTATCAGGCGGATCTTCATGAGATCGCTCCTTGGCCGTGATGGGGGGCGTGTGATACTAAACCAGAACCAGGGAGATGGATTTGAGGAACCTAGCGCCGAAGGAGGCGGGAGGCCCTGCAGCAGCTGGAAAAGAGAGGGTGTGAGCCACCCCCCAAAAAACTCCAAGGAGGAGCCCCTCTGTTTCCTGACGTTAGTCCAGAGACACGGTTCGCGTCTTCTCAGCACTAGACCGACGACGCGTTTCAGCTGAGTTTGTGGCAAATCGGGGCAGCGATATCAGAAGATGACTGTGGCCTCCTACTTGAAGGGCAGAAGAGAGACATCCTGTATAGGAAGGATACCCCATAGTCGTTTCCTTAGGAGAAGTCCACATGACCAACCGAGGGGACTGGGAGGCACCGGGCTCAGGGCAGGGACTGTCAACTGGAACACAACTCTTACTGGCTGACATTGCCCAAACATAAGGGTAAGGGAGTAACAGACAGTGTTTTTTAAAAAATCATTTTTCCACAAAGAGGATGAAAGCAGGGAACGCCAGCTAAGAGACATCTGTTGTCCTTCCTCATGATGGCGGAGATAAAGTCAGGTGGTACCGGGCTTGTCTAGCATGTCCCACACCCTGGGCTGCTTCCCCACTGTGACATAAAATTAAAAAAATAAAATAGTACCAGGCTACTTGTCAGGGTTTGAAATGTGACCCCCATAGTCTCATGCGTTGGGCAAGATCGTGGCACCTTGAGAGGTGGAGCCTTGCTGGAGGAAGCAGTCACAAGGGGTGGGCCTTGAGGTGGATGAGTCCCACCCTACCTCCAGGAGAAGTCTGCCTTTGCTGCAAGCAGTCTGCAGCTCTCAGCTTCCAAGATGTCTGTGGTGACGTAGCCTCCTCCAGCTTTGGCCAGCCAGCCATGCCGCCTCTGCTTTGAGAGACTGTCCCTTCCCTCTGGAACCGTAAGCTGAATAAACCTCCTTTTCTCCCTCAAGTTGATCGACTTTGCAATAGTAAAGAGCAACTGGTACACTACTGCTCAGTGGCACGGTGCTGCCTAGCATGTGGGAGTCCTGGGTGCAATCCCCTGGGTGCAAAACAAACAAACAAGCAAATGAATAAACAAGCAATAGAAGTATGTTTGTCAGCCAGTAAGAGTTGTACAAAATGCCTGTGTTGGAAGAAAGGAGTCCAATGGTGAGGAGCCAGTGTATGGATGGGCATGGTGTGCATTAAAATCAGCTTAAAAAAAACAAAAAACAAAAACAACTTTACTTATTCATTCCTTGTGTGTGTGTGTACCAGAGGGCACGTGTGTCCCTATGGAGGACCAAGGGTGACTTCGGGAATCATCCTGGATTGCTTCTGTCTTCTTTTTGCTTTGCTCTGGGATTTGCCAGGCTCTGCTCACCAGGATCGGAAGTGCAGGCCGCTGCCATTTCCACCCGTTTTAATGTGGGACCTGGAATCTGAACTCGGGACCTTCTGCTTGCAAGATGCACGTCATGTCAGTCATGTCCAGAGGGAAACAGAAGACAGCACTTTCCCCACATTCAGGGGTGGAGGTAGGAAGATCCCTATTCCCAAGTCAGTCTGGGCCCCACACCAGCCACCGTCTGAAAATAAAGAAGGCATCGCTCAAACACAGTCGCCCAGCACGGGGTTTCCTGCTGCTCGTTCCCACACCACACTCCCCTGGCAGAAGCTGTGAGCATTCATTGGGTCTGGGCCTCTGTCTCAGCAACTCTTTGGCCTCTGGGCTCTGCCTTGCTCCTGCTTCCCCCCGGGGCTAGTCTGATAAATATCCTGTTCTGTTCAAGGCCAGATGAAATGAATTTTTCTGTTTCCAGCTGCGCTCCACCCTTTTGCGACCTCCCACGGAGTTCTGGTTTCTGGTCTAGACAAGACACTCAGTTTGTGTGTGTGTGTGTGTGTGTGTGTGTGTGTGTGTGTGTGTGTGTGTGTGTTAATTTTCTCATTTGCATAGGAGAGATTATTGATATCCGACAGATCTCAGGGAGCGAACATTTAAACCTGTCTCAGCCCGGGGTTCCCAATCTTGGCTCCAGCCCAGCTCCAAACTCCATTCCCAGGTGACGTCTCCCCTCCCTTTGAAAGAGTGTGGGTAGCAAAGGTCCAGTTCTGGGATACAGTAGAACAAGTGGGTCTCCCGGACACAGACCCCTCCCACAGTAAGGAGCGGTAAGCCCCAGCCCTGGAGGCCCAAGGCCAGCCTGGGCTATAACCTCATACCGAGATATCCTAGACTAGACCATGGTTTAAAAAGTAAGCGAAATAGGCAATACAGGGTATAGGGCTAAAGATCTGGCATATGTGAGTCCAAAGGAATGTTCATTTATTTATTATTTTAAAAATAATTGTATTTATCCGGCTATTTGAGAGAGAAGACAAAAGAACAGGCAGGCACATACATGCCCTGGTGGGCAGGTGGACGTGGTCAGAGGACAGATCTGTGAAGTCAGCTCTCTCCATCTACCTTATGTGGGTTCCAGGAATTGAACTCATGAAGTTAGGCTGGTACAGAAAGTGCTTTTACCCCCTAGTTGCAGTACGCCTGCATGGTTGCGGACAAATGACATCAAATGGCATAAGGGAACAAGGGGTTTATTTTCTCTTACAATGACTGGTTGCAGTTCTTAGTCCACCTTGACAGAAGAGCATGCACCAACACCAGAGCCGAGGGAACTGGCCACACCATCGCCACATAACAGCTGAGAGATGGACAATCCTTACTTGCCAGACCAGCATGTCTGGCCAAGTGTACAGAAGGATGCCAACTTCCTCAACCAGCTCTCCGTGGTTTATTCCAGGGCCTAGTCCCACCCACCATGGGCTGGGCCTTCCCCATCGGCTAGACAATCTCCTGCAGGTTTGCTCTAGGCTTAATTCTAGTGCCCAGAGCTCAAACCCTCAACTGTCAAGTTGACACCTGTGCCTAACTATGACATCACTGGTCCAGCTCGCCTCTTCACTTTTTTAAATTTTCCAAAAATTGTACATGTTTATTGTATATAACTTGTTCTGAAATATGTATCCACTGTAAATTTGCTATGTCACACTAACCAACTTGGGCATTACCACATATATTTACCATTGTGTGTGTGTGTGTGTGTGTGTGTTGAGAACACTTCAACTCTACTTTCTGAGCAATTTTGAAGTGTGCCTCATTTTCATACAATAGTTTCTTCAGACTTATTCTCCCCATTCAACTAAAGTTTTTCAACTTTTGTCCAGCATCTTATGACTTACATTTGCATTTCCCTGTTCATTAATGATGTTGAGCTTTAAAAAATTTATTTATTTATTGGAAGAGACAGGAGACAGAAGGTGTGAGTGTATAGTCGTGGCACACGGGTAGAGGTGAGAAGGGTAACTTTCACAAGTCAGTTCTCCCCAGATTCAATGCAATACCAATTGTCATGGTTAAGCACAGGTGTCAACTTGACAGCTGAGGGTTTGAACTCCGGGCACATTTGTAGAGAATTAGTAGTTGAGTTAAGCCCAGAGCAAACCTGAAGGAGATTGTCTAGCTGAAGGGGAAGGCCCAGCCCATGGTGGGTGGGACTAGGCCCTAGAATAAATCACAGAGAGCTGGTTGAGAGAGTTGGCACCTTTCTATTAACTTGGCCAGACATGCTGGTCTGGCAAGTAAGGATTGTCCCTCTCTCAGCCGTTATGTGGTGATGATGTGGCCAGTTCCCTCGGCCCTGGTGTTGGTACGTGCTCTCCTGTTAAGCCTGACTAAGAATTGTAACCAGGAATCATAAGAGAGAATAAGCCCTTGTTCCCTTAAGCTGTTTGATGGTCATTTATTAGCAATGTTGCAGGCTGACTGTAACACACATCAAACATCCAATTCAGTTCTTCACAGAAATTAGTAAAATAATCTCAAAATTCATATGAAAACATAAAAAGCCCAGGATAGCAAAAACAACCCTAAATCATAAAAACTACATGGAGATATCACTATACCAGCCCTTAAACTATACTATAAAGCCACAGTAATAAAAACAGCATAGTACTGGCTCCAAAAAAGAGATATAGACAAATGGATTAGAATTGAAGATCCAAATATAAGGACATATATGTATAGTCAACAGATTCTTGACATAGGTGTCAAAAAAATTGGAAAAGGGACATCAACAAATGTTGCTGGCAAAATTGGATTTCTACATGAAGAAGAAAAAACTGGACCCTATTTATTTCCCTACACAAAAATCAACTCCAAGTGGACCAAAGATTTCAATGTTAGACCAGAGACTATAAAATTCCTAGAAGAATCAGGGAATAACCTCAGGGTGATTGGCCTGGGCCAACATTTCCTTAATAGGACCCTCAAAGGACAGAGAATAAGCCAGCACCAAACAAATGGGACTATACAAAATTCAAAAATTTTTACGCAGCAAGAGAGACTGTTAAGCAAAAAGGCAGCCTACAGACGGCGAGAGGACCTTTATACCACACATCAGATAGAGGTCTAGTATCCAGAGTACACAAAGAACTTCAAAAATTAGACACCAAAGAAGTAAATAACCCCATTCTAAATGGTTATAAAAGTGAAATGAAACTTTCACAAGACAAAATTCAAATGTCTAGCAACATCTTTAAAAAATGTTCTACCTCTCTAGTCATTAGGGAGATGTAAATTAAAACCACCCTGAGATATCATCTCACTCCACTCAGAATGGCTAAGATCCAAAACACAAACTACAGCACATGGTGACATGGATGTGGGGGAGAAGGGGACCCTCATGCATGGCTGGTGGGAGTGTAAACTCACACAACTCCTTTGGCGATCAATGTGGAGATTCCTAAAAGAGTTGAAAATTGAAATCCCATACAGCCTAGTTATACCACTCCTGGGAATATTCCCAAAGAACGCCGCATCCTCAAACAGCACGACCATGTTCATGGCAGTTCTTTTCACAATAGTTCAAATGGAACCAACCTAGATGCCCAACGTTGACGAATAGTTAATACACACGTGGGACGTATATACAACAGAATACTGTTTGAGCTATCAGGCAAAGTGAACCAATGATAATTGCCAGTAAATAAATGGAGCTGGAAGAAATACTGAGATATCCCCGGCGCAGGAAGACAGATGCTGCATGTTCTCCCTTCTACGTGGACCCTAACATTAACCCTTCAGATTGATACAATCAAACAGAAACTCTCATGACACCCACAAACGCAAAAGAACATGGGGGGGGGGGGTGAAAGAAGATCCTAAAAGAGTAGAAACAAAAGAACATGAGTAAATGGATAAATAAGGCTTTTATGAAATAAAAGTCTTAGAGGAGAAGGAAGAACAAGGATAAGACATAGTAAGGAGAGGACTAACCTCCGGGTAACCAAACACCTGCTTACCAGCCCCTAATCCCTGCCCCACCCGTGACAGAGAACACATGCTCAGTAATGTAAAGTAGTCTAAACCACAGTAGAAGGGAGAAAATTGACACTAAACAGGGTCAGATGTCTCAATACTAAACCTAAACACTCGATAAAGTAACCACCATCTACACGCCTCTCATTATATCTTTAGATAAGGAACGATCTCAACACCCAAACAAGACGCGCGCAATGGAAAAGCAGTGACATAAACAACAACCAATCAGAGGGCAGAAAACCGGTGACCCTAAAGGCTTCAACCCAAATCAGACCAACCAAACCTCCTCCCATCCTAAGGTTCATCCTAAGGTGTTAGAGGGGCGGTAAGGCGTAGATGCTGTCACGGCTGTGAAAGAGCTGACAGCAAGGAACGCAGGAGAAACAACTGCAGGCAGTGGAACTTTAGGGACAAGGGTTAGTCAGTAAAAGGAGCATCCCTGTCGTTGGTCAACCCAAAGGACTTACATTGCCTCAGAGGCCTGAGCTCCTAATAGAGCAGACAGCCCAAGGGAATCCTGGGTCCACACAAGCAGAAAGATGTGAGGGAGGAGGAGGGAGAGAGAGGGACCCGTAAAGGGAGAAGAAAGGGAAAGGAGGGAGGAAAAAAAGGGAGAGAGAAGAGGAGGAACAACCACTCATTATGTGTGTATAAATGAAGAAATCTTAATTAAAATTTAACAGATAAGGGGGCTGGAGAGGTGCTCAGGGGTTAAGCCTCTGCCTTGCAGGCAGAAGGTCCTGAGTTCGGATCCTAGACCCCACTTATAGATGCCAGGCGGAAGTGGGGCGGCCTGCGCTTCCGGTCCTGGTAGGGCGGAGCCTGTGAATCCCGGGGCAGAAGGAGGTGGAGGCGTCCATGGTGGTTCCCGAATTTGCCCGTGGTTCTACACACACACACACATACATATACACACATACATACATACACACACATGCACAATTGAATAAATAATAATAATAATAAAATTTTAAAAATTTAATAGATAAATAGCTATCTCTTTTTGAGTCAGTTTGAGTTTTTAAAAGTTAATTGCTCTAAAGCTGATCATAAGACGATCTGACAATTTTATTGATCTAAGAATCTCTAATAACACCTTCCCTTTAATGACTATTGGAAATTTGTGGTTTTTATCTTTTGTCTTGACCAACCAACTGATAAATAAGATTTATCAATTTTATTAATCTCTTTGAAGAATGACGTATTAAAATGTATTCGTTTTTCTGGGCTTTTTCTATTTCAGGGATTTCTCTGCTGGGAAGCATCTCTCCTTCCTCCTTTTTCCTGCTTATGCTCGTGTTTAGCTTGTCTATTTTAATGTGCATGATTTAAAGTGACACGCTGGGGGTGGGGCTAGGGAGCTGTTGGTAGAGTGCTTGTTTAGCACGCACAAAGTCTGGTTGTGTGCCCTGGTACTGCTCAAACGGGGTGTGGTGGTGTATGCCTGGAATCCCTGCACTTGAGAGGTAAAGAAAGGAGAGCTCAAGGTCAGCAAGGGAGGGTCTGCTCCCAAAGCCGGTTGCCCACAAGGTAGAAGAGAAATGACTTCTGAAAATTGTCCTCTAATTTAACCAGCGCACCATGGTATATCCGCATGCTCTCTCTCGCACGCGCTCGCTCTCTTTCTCTCTTTCCCTCAAATAATGATTTGCAAAAGAGAGCTCAAAGTTACTGTCAGCTCTGTAGAGTCTGAACTACATAAGACCCCGTCTCCAAAAAAAAAAAAAAAAAAAAAAAAAAAATTGATCAGGATTCCAGCTAAATGCCTCTAAAGATTTAGGTTCCTCCTTCTCACCAGAAATCAAGCAATAAGAACAGTCACGAGTACAGCTCTGGGGATGTGGCTCAGTTTACCCACTGAGTGCTCGCCTAGGATGCGTGAAGCCCTGGTCTGAGCCCCACCATGGTATGTCAGGTGTGGTGGGCTGCACTGTAGTCCCAGCATGCAGGTGGAGTCAGCAGGCTCCAGGGTTCAAAGGTCATCCTCAGCTAAGTATCGACCAGCTTTAGTTAAGCGAGACCCTGTCTTAAAAATCAAAACAAGGGCTGGAGAGATGGCTCAGAGGTTAAGGACTCTGCCTCACAAGCAAAAGGTCCTGAGTTCGGATCCCAAGTCCCACGTAAAAACCACTAGGTGGAACCAGTGGCGGCCTGAACTTCCGGCCCTGGTGGATAAAGCCTAGGAAATCCCAGAGCGAGCAAGGAGGTAGAAGTGATCCAAGATGATTCCTGAAGTCACCCTCAGTCATCCACAGGGACACACAGTGCCCTCTGATACACACACACACACACACAACACACACACACATACAAACTAAATAATAAAGTTGAAAAAAATTTAAAAACTAGCTAAATAAAATACACAAAAAATGCACTGCTTTAGATGCAGTCAGCTATCTATCTCTATCCTATTTGTCTTCTCTCATCAAATTGTTGATCACCTTAATCATTCACCTGTGTATCTTTACATCAAGTTATCAACCACCTGGTCTCTCCTCTACCATCTCTCTGTCATTTCTCTACCTACCTATTTTATCTGTCTACCCATCAATCAATATCTACCTATCCTCACCTACTGATATCATTTATCTCTATCACTTATCATCAATTTATCAATTACTTATCATTTGCCTGTTATCCACCCATCAATATCATCTGTCTATCATAGCCTTTCCACCCATCCTTACATCAATATCATCTATTTATGCATATATGCGTTTATCATCATCATCTGTTTATTCATCTAACCCCTTATCTCACGCCACCCTGCTTTCTTAATTATTTTCCTCTTTTCTCCTAGCCATCTCCCCTGAATTTCTTCTCTGTCTGTTCTTATAACACTGATCACATCTAATCGGCAGGCACAGCCTGGGAAGTATCTCAGACCTTGACAGACTGTAAACATTCTACGGAAGATTCCAGAAGGACTGAACTTTCCCAGGCAGGTGTTTTCTTGAACCCATAACTAGGTGTTCTGTGGCAATCACCGCAGCTGCTCCCCAATGTTTGTTTATCTTTGCTGTTAACACACGGCAGATTGTCCTTCTGTGCTCTGTTGAAAACATCTGGGGCCATGCGACTTGCTCTGGGCAATAAAATGTGAGTGGAGTAGATGTGTGTGTGTGTACGTGCGTGTGTGTGTGTGTGTGTGTGTGTGCGTGTGTGACATTTGGACAAAAGCCTTCAAGACCAGCCCACATCCACCAATCTCTTTCTCCCTCTTGGGGTGATGAGCAGTGACCCATGTCTTCACCAGTCAGAGTTGGGCTAAAAAACAATTAATTGATTAATTCAATTGAATAATGAATTAGAGTATATAATCCCTAAGTCTCTCCCTTTTATCTTTATGTGAGAGAAAGAAAGAGAGAGACAGAGAGGGAGAGAGAGAGAGAACATGCCAGAGCACAGGGTAAGAGGGTCAGAGGACAACTTACACATTTAACAAAAATTAAAACATTTGGTTTCAGCTTTATAATGACTAATGATTTTCAACTTTATTTCTTTCTCCTGTGTGTGTGTGTCTGTGTGTGTAGAACCACGGACGAATCGGGAACCACCATGGACGCCTCCACCTCCTTCTGCCCCGGGATTCACAGGCTTCGCCCTATCAGGACCAGAAGCTCAGGCCGCCCCCGCTTCCCCCTGGCGTCTATACGTGGGATCTGGGATCCGAACTCAGGACCTTCTGCCTGCAAGGCAGAGGCTTAACCCCTGAGCCACCTCTCCAGCCCCTGGCCAGCATCTTAACACGAGACCTGGAGATCTGAGCTCAGGTCCTTTTGCTTGAGTTGCACCGCCTTTAACCCCCGAGCCGTCTCTTCAGCCTGCTTTTCTTTCTTTTCTTTCTTCTTTCTTCTTTTTCTCTTTCTTTTCTTCTTTCTTCTTTTCTTTCTTTCTTTCTTTCTTTCTTTTCTTTTCTTTCTTTTCTTTCTTTCTTTCTTTTCTTTCTTCTTTCTTTTCTCTTTTCTTTCTTTCTTCTTTCTCTTTTCTTTCCTTTTCTTCTTCTTTTCTCTTTCTTATTTTCTTTTTCCCTTTGTTTCTTCCTCTTTTCTTTTCCTTTTCTTCGTCTTTATTCTTTATTTTCTTTTCTTCTTTCTTTCTCTTCTTCCTTCTTCTTTTCTTTTTCCTTTTCTTTTCTTCTTTCCTTCTTTCTTTCTTTCGTTTTTTCTTTTCTCTTTCTTCTTATCTTTTTTCTCGTCTTTTTTCTGTTTTTTCTTTGTCTTTTATTTGTCTCTTTTCTTTCTTTTCCTTATTCCCTTCTCCTTTTTCTTTTTCCTTTTTCTTTCTTGTGTTGGTTTTTCCTTCTTTTCTTCTCTCTTTCTTCCTTTCCTTTCTTCTTTTTCTCTTATTCTCTTTTTCTTTTTCTATTTCTCTTCCTTTCCCTCTCTTTCTTTCTTTTTGTTCTTTTTCGTTTCTTTCCCCTTATCTTTCTCCTCTTTTCTTTTCCGTCGTCTTATCTTTTCCGTTTTTTCATTTCTTTTCTTCTCTTATTCCATTTTTTACTGTGAGCAGAAGAAATGCGCCTCCTAGTGTGAGAAGGAATGATTTGCCAGTACAGTGCAGGTCTCGCCTGGGTGGGAAGATTTTCTAATTCATTTATGGGCCATGGTTATTTTTACTAAAATGTTTATACTTAGCAGGGTGCAAATAGAGCTCTGGGGATAGATTATGAAAGCAATTTGATAGCTAAATATAAAAAATCCAAATAGTCCCAGCGACTGACATTGATATGGTCCTTTCCTGCCAACCTCTTAACAAACGTGATGGTTGACTGTATACGCAGAGGCGTGACATGGAAACGAGGAAGGACTAGACGGAAACCCCAGAAAAGAGCAGCAAATGGATGATGCACTGGAATAAACATCTGCAGGATAAAGACATTGAAAGACCCTCTCGTGCTTGCCTTTCCAGGAAATTTTCACACTTTATTTCAATAACATTGAAATATTGGTGTTGCAGTCAGCCTGCATAGTTGCTGATAAATGACCATCAAATAGCTTAAGGGAACAAGGGTTTTATTTCCTTATGACAGTCCGTTTACAGCTCTCAGTCCAGCTTTACAGGAGAGCACGCACCAACACCAGGGGGGAGGGAACTGGCCGCACTATCATCATATAATGGCTGAGAGACGGACAATCCTTACTTGCTAGACCAAATGTCTGGCCAAGTACACACACAAGGATGCCAACTCCGTCAACCAGCCCTCCATCTTTTATTCCAGGGCCTAATCCCACCCGCTGTAGGCTGGTCTTTCCCCAGCAGCTAGACAATCTCCAGCAGCTTGCTTCAGGCCCAACTCAATCACTAATTCTCCATAAATGTGCCCAGAGCTCAAACCCTCAACCATGAAGTTGACACCTATGCCTAACTATGACAACTGGTCTCACATACCTCCGTCCTCTTTCGGAGATGGCTGGTTATTACGTTTGTATTGTTGTTACCCTTATCACTTTAGGCGGGGTGTAAGGGGGCTACAGGTGGATGTGAGCAGGATTAAAAGCAGGTAGCTGATGACAGTTCTGGCTCTCTAGCGCTTCCTAGTGTGAGAAGGAATGATTTGCCAGTACAGTGCAGGTCTTGCCTGGGTGGGAAGATTTTCTAATTCATCTTGAGCCAAGAATGTTCTTGGTTGGCTAAGAAATCACGTCTATCTCAGAGCAATCCCATTCATGAACCATTTGACCAAAGGAACTATTGTCAGGTGCCTGATGATACAGCAGAGAAGGTAGCTATTCAGCGTCTTGGATTTACTTGGACACGGCACATTACACAGCAATACTAATGTCTAAAGGTCAGAAACCACCAAATGTCTAATGGAATCACTTAGTGTCCTTACCATAAAATGATTAATTATTTTATTGCATTCTTAAAATATGAACGGCAATGACAGAAATGTATATTAAAAAGGGTCCTTTGCTATTTCCTGTAATGATGTGATAATGTCTACTGCAGGTTTATTCTAAACAACTTGCCACAAATTCTATCATTCCTCTTGCCCAGGTCTATAAATCCCATGTATCTTCAAAAGTTAAGCCTAATCTGGCATTTCTTAAGGCATTGACATTTTTTTCCAGAAAACGAAGAGGTCCGTATTTCTGAAACTGACTTAGAGCTACGTGTGGTGGCACCTGTACTCCCGGCTTGGACTACTTAGCAAGGCTCTTTCTGCAAGTAAACAATTTTCAGAGCACCTGTACTAGACATGCGCTACGGGCGGGGGTCTCTCCTGTAGTGGGAACTGTGTGGGGTTAGAGACTGACCCCACACAGTGCAAGCGGTGAGGAGGAAATCGCGGTGTGCAGTGTGTTGACTGGGATGTGGGCGGAGACTTCCAGTGAAATGCTTCTTCTGACCCGTGGAGGGTACCTTGGAAACACAGCCAAAGGACAGCCCATGCGTTGGGAGGAGAGGGTTCAGGAAAGCGAAGGATCCAGGGAGAGCCCGGGCGGAAGACGAGCATGCTCACGTCGAATGAGAATCAGCAGCGGCAGCTTGCAAGTGGCGCCAGATGGGCGATGCCGGAGGAAGCAACACGTCCAAAGGAGCAGAGGTGAGAGAAGAACATTCCAGAACAAAAGGTCCACTTTGCATTGGCAAGGGGCTGCGGTCTGCACGCCTGGGTCCTGGCCAGCTGCTAGTATTTAATAGTCACCAGACCCTTTGGCAAAGTGTGAGAAGCTTGGGGCTACTGGCCTGCTGCAAAGTCAGGTGACCCTGCTGCTTCGGAGTCCTCTACGGACAGAGCCAATTTCCTCGGAAATGTATCAAAAATCAAAATTCAGGGCAATAAAAATCAAAAGGATGGTGTTAAAGTGTAGCAGCAATGAAGCATGATTTAATCTAGTCAAGGCGTGCTGATGTTTTAAAACTTCCCAAATGTAAATGTTTGAAATTTCCAGTGTGACTTACAGTCATGTCTAGAAGTTCAGGCGTGTTTGTCTTTTGTTATGGCTATATTGAAAAGATAGAGGCAAAAAAGAAAAAAAAAAGAAAAAGAAAAATAAATCAAGGGGCCTAGTTTCCATATGTTGGAATAATACCCAGAAATTTTTAGAAACAAATTTAGGAAAAGTTAGAACAATACATTTCTCCCATCACTGGCTAAGGGGAAGTCTCTTGATGAATGTAATTAAAGGGCTGCTTCTAACTCAGGGCTCAATTAAAAAAAATAAATTTGGCCTTATTACTTTGCTTCCAACTGGTGGTTTTCCTAGTGTGATTTTTGAGCTAAAATCTGTGGCTGTGTTGCTCATGACACATGAATTGTTTTAGCACATCCTTTTCCTGCTGTGCATATGATTAAGAAGCAGAGGTTAAATTCTGCAATGAAGAATTGGGTGAATTCACTCTATTTTTGATCACGGAGTCTTTTAATTCTCCCCTCCCCCAATTCCCTGCCAGCTCAGGACTGTAAAAGCTCGGAAACCCATCATCCTGCCCTGAAATTATTTCAGATATTTTTCTTGTGCTGAGAATATGGCTTTTCTCGCCTCACACTGGTTTGGTGATATTTGCATCCCACTGGGTATTATTTGTGTGGATAAGAGAACACACCCCACCATTGTATCAAATGGTGATGTGCGCTGTGCACAGAAACAAGAGTTATGTGTGTACTGTTCCCTTTTATCTCTGTGATAATCCCGGACATAATCTTCTCATTTTCAAAGGCAGACCAAGAGGATCGGAGAAGTCTCCCAAGACTCCTAGTCCGCCTGGGATGAGCTCAGGTAACAGTTGTGGTCTACCAGCCTGGAGACCCCACCCTTTCACACTTAGACTTTTGGGAGAAACTTATCCATAGCCTCAGCCTGTGGAATTCACAGGCGTGAGCATGTAGAACAAGAAGGGCAATCACGACGAATTACACTTATTTGAAAAACCACAAATCTACAAATAGCACAGATTATAAATTAGATTGAAATTACTAATGGCTTAATTCACACATGCAGTGCAATTCACCCTGCTTTTGGGGACTTTGATACTGCGGTGGGCTCTGCAGACGCTGAGTGTACCATGCATATTTCGGGACTGAAGGAAGCTACTAGGAAACCTCAGAACAGAGTTAGGGCTCTGTTCCGTTTCTCTTACGCAGAGAATGATTTACAACGCCATTCTTGAATGACTGATTGTTCCTATCCAGTGTTTGCAGACAGACACGCCCTAAAGGTGTAGTTTCCATTTTGCACGTCTTTGCTGATAGAAGGTGTTTCACCTAGAAAGTCTTTCCCAGGGGTCACATGGTTTGCTTTTCAATGCCGATTGGACCATAGGGGACTCCAGAGCCTGCTCATTGGCTCTTTCTCAAAATTGCCTCTGCCTGGCTTGGCGCATTTCCTGTGATCTGATCTTTCGGGGAGCTGTAGATTATTATTTCTTGATGTCAGCGTGGTTTTGGCGGTTTACCTCGCCTTTGTTACATGCTTTCACTGGAGGTTGACCTTTTTCTCAGTTCTTTGAAGAGTCCATTTTCAGATGATGATGCAGGTGTCTGCCGAGCAC